>JARKIM010000012.1:377370-488031 GCA_030378355.1 Eleusine indica | reverse complement strand
GGCTCAAAATTACCATCAGAAAGTGGACGTGTCTAGGACATGAATATTGTTATTGTCTCTCGACAGGATGTGCTATGGCCCATGAAAATGGCTTAGATTGGTGGAAATAGGCTCGATTGAAGATAACAAAAAAATAGATAAATGATATCTGACCCTCGGGGACATGTGCTACAGCCCACAGAAACCTTAGACAGGCTCAAAATTACATCAAAAAGAGGACGACTCTAGGACATGAATATTGCTATAGTCTCTCGATAGGATATGCTATAGCCCATGAAAACGGCTTAGATGGATGAAAATTGGCTCGAATGAAGATAACAAAAAAAAGATAATTGATATGTGACCATTGAGGCCATATGCTATAGCCCATGGACACCTTAGACGGGCTCAAAATTATGTCAGAAAGAGGACGAGTCTAGGACATGAATATTTCGATAGTCTCTCGATAGGATGTGCTATTGCCTATGAAAATGGCTTAGATGGGTGAAAATTGGCTCGAACGAAGATAACAAAAATAAACACATAAATGATATCAGACCCTCGAGGGCATGTGCAACAGCCCACGGTCACCATAGATAGGATCAAAATTACATCAAAAAGAGGACGAGTCTAGGACACTCATATTGCTATAGTCTCTCGATAGGATGTGCTATAGCTCATGAAAATGGCTTAGATGGGTGAAAATTGGCTCAAACGAAGATAACAAAAAAATAGATAAATGATATATGTCCCTCGAGGGCATACGCTATAGCCCACGAATACCTTAGATAGGCTAAAAATTACATCGGAAAGAGAACGAGCCTAGGTCATGAATATTGTTATAGTCTCTCGATAGAATGTGCTACAGCCCACGAAAATGGCTTAGATGGATGAAAATTGGCTCGAATGAAAATAACAAAAAAACATAAATAATATTTGACCCTCGTGAGCATGTGCTATAGTCCACGGACACATTAGGCAGGCTCAAAATTACCATCAGAAAGAGGACGTGTCTAGGACATGAATATTGTTATTGTCTCTCGACAGGATGTGCTATGGCCCATGAAAATGGCTTAGATTAGTGGAAATAGGCTTGATTGAAGATAACAAGAAAATAGATAAATGATATCTGACCCTCGAGGACATGTGCTACAGCCCACAAAAACCTTAGACAGGCTCAAAATTACATCAAAAAGAGGACGACTCTAGGACATGAATATTGCTATAGTCTCTCGATAGGATATGCTATAGCCCATGAAAACGGCTTAGATGGATGAAAATTGGCTCGAATGAAGATAACAAAAAAAAGATAATTGATATGTGACCATTGAGGCCATATGCTATAGCCCATGGACACCTTAGACGGGCTCAAAATTATGTCAGAAAGAGGACGAGTCTAGGACATGAATATTTCGATAGTCTCTCGATAGGATGTGCTATAGCTCATGAAAATGGCTTAGATGGGTGAAAATTGGCTCGAACGAAGATAACAAAAATAAACACATAAATGATACCAGACCCTCGAGGGCATGTGCAACAGCCCACGGTCACCATAGATAGGATCAAAATTACATCAAAAAGAGGACGAGTCTAGGACACTCATATTGCTATAGTCTCTCGATAGGATGTGCTATAGCTCATGAAAATGGCTTAGATGGGTGAAAATTGGCTCAAACGAAGATAACAAAAATAATAGATAAATGATATATGTCCCTCGAGGGCATACGCTATAGCCCACGAACACCTTAGATAGGCTAAAAATTACATCGGAAAGAGAACAAGCCTAGGTCATGAATATTGTTATAGTCTCTCGATAGAATGTGCTACAGCCCACGAAAATGGCTTAGATGGATGAAAATTGGCTCGAATGAAAATAACAAAAAAACATAAATAATATTTGACCCTCGTGAGCATGTGCTATAGTCCACGGACACATTAGGCAGGCTCAAAATTACCATCAGAAAGAGGACGTGTCTAGGACATGAATATTGTTATTGTCTCTCGACAGGATGTGCTATGGCCCATGAAAATGGCTTAGATTAGTGGAAATAGGCTTGATTGAAGATAACAAGAAAATAGATAAATGATATCTGACCCTCGAGGACATGTGCTACAGCCCACAAAAACCTTAGACAGGCTCAAAATTACATCAAAAAGAGGACGACTCTAGGACATGAATATTGCTATAGTCTCTCGATAGGATATGCTATAGCCCATGAAAACGGCTTAGATGGATGAAAATTGGCTCGAATGAAGATAACAAAAAAAAGATAATTGATATGTGACCATTGAGGCCATATGCTATAGCCCATGGACACCTTAGACGGGCTCAAAATTATGTCAGAAAGAGGACGAGTCTAGGACATGAATATTTCGATAGTCTCTCGATAGGATGTGCTATAGCTCATGAAAATGGCTTAGATGGGTGAAAATTGGCTCGAACGAAGATAACAAAAATAAACACATAAATGATACCAGACCCTCGAGGGCATGTGCAACAGCCCACGGTCACCATAGATAGGATCAAAATTACATCAAAAAGAGGATGAGTCTAGGACACTCATATTGCTATAGTCTCTCGATAGGATGTGCTATAGCTCATGAAAATGGCTTAGATGGGTGATAATTGGCTCAAACGAAGATAACAAAAAAAATAGATAAATGATATATGTCCCTCGAGGGCATACGCTATAGCCCACGAACACCTTAGATAGGCTAAAAATTACATCGGAAAGAGAACAAGCCTAGGTCATGAATATTGTTATAGTCTCTCGATAGAATGTGCTACAGCCCACGAAAATGGCTTAGATGGATGAAAATTGGCTCGAATGAAAATAACAAAAAAACATAAATAATATTTGACCCTCAAGGGCATGTGCTATAGTCCACGGACACATCAGACAGGCTCAAAATTACCATCAGAATGAGGACGTGTCTAGGACATGAATATTGTTATTGTCTCTCGACAGGATGTGCTATGGCCCATGAAAATGGCTTAGATTAGTGGAAATAGGCTTGATTGAAGATAACAAAAAAATAGATAAATGATATCTGACCCTCGAGGACATATGCTACAGCCCACAAAAACCTTAGACAGGCTCAGAATTACATCAAAAAGAGGACGACTCTAGGACATGAATATTGCTATAGTCTCTCGATAGGATATGCTATAGCCCATGAAAACGGTTTAAATGGTTGAAAATTGGCTCGAATGAAGATAACAAAAATAAACACATAAATGATATCTGACCCTTGAGGACATGTTCTATAGCCCACGGACACCTTAGATAGACTCAAAATTACGTCAGAAAGAGGACGAGTATAGGACATAAATATTTCGATAGTCTCTCGATAGGATGTGCTATAACCCATGAAAATGGCTTAGATGGGAGAAAATTTGCTCGAATGAAGATAACAAAAATAAACACATAAATGATATCTGACCCTCGAGGACATGTGCTATAGCCCACGGACACCTTAGACGGGCTCAAAATTATGTCAGAAAGAGGTAGAGTCTAGGACCGTAATATTGCTATAGTCTCTTGATAGGATGTGCTATAGCCCATGAAAAAAGCTTAGATGGGTGGAAAATGGCTCCAATGAAGATAAGAAAAAAAAATAATTGACATGTGACCATTGAGGCCATATGCTATAGCTCATGGACACCTTAGACGGGCTCAAAATTATGTCAGAAAGAGGACGAGTCTAGGACATGAATATTTCGATAGTCTCTCGATAGGATGTGCTATTGCCTATGAAAATGGCTTAGATAGGTGAAAATTGGCTCGAACGAAGATAACAAAAATAAACACATAAATGATATCAGACCCTCGAGGGCATGTGCAACAGCCCACGGTCACCATAGATAGGATCAAAATTACATCAAAAAGAGGACGAGTCTAGGACACTCATATTGCTATAGTCTCTCGATAGGATGTGCTATAGCTCATGAAAATGGCTTAAAAGGGTGAAAATTGGCTCAAACGAAGATAACAAAAAAAATAGATAAATGATATATGTCCCTCGAGGGCATACGCTATTGCCCACGAATACCTTAGATAGGCTAAAAATTACATCGGAAAGAGAACGAGCCTAGGTCATGAATATTGTTATAGTCTCTCGATAGAATGTGCTACAGCCCACGAAAATGGCTTTGATGGATGAAAATTGGCTCGAATGAAAATAACAAAAAAACATAAATAATATTTGACCCTCGTGAGCATGTGCTATAGTCCACGGACACATTAGGCAGGCTCAAAATTACCATCAGAAAGAGGACGTGTCTAGGACATGAATATTGTTATTGTCTCTCGACAGGATGTGCTATGGCCCATGAAAATGGCTTAGATTAGTGGAAATAGGCTTGATTGAAGATAACAAAAAATAGATAAATGATATCTGACCCTCGAGGACATGTGCTACAGCCACAAAAACCTTAGACAGGCTCAAAATTACATCAAAAAGAGGACGACTCTAGGACATGAATATTGCTATAGTCTCTCGATAGGATATGCTATAGCCCATGAAAACGGCTTAGATGGGTGAAAATTGGCTCGAATGAAGATAACAAAAAAAAGATAATTGATATGTGACCATTGAGGCCATATGCTATAGCCCATGGACACCTTAGACGGGCTCAAAATTATGTCAGAAAGAGGACGAGTCTAGGACATGAATATTTCGATAGTCTCTCGATAGGAAGTGCTATTGCCTATGAAAATGGCTTAGATGGGTGAAAATTGGCTCGAACGAAGATAACAAAAATAAACACATAAATGATACCAGACCCTCGAGGGCATGTGCAACAGCCCACGGTCACCATAGATAGGATCAAAATTACATCAAAAAGAGGACGAGTCTAGGACACTCATATTGCTATAGTCTCTCGATAGGATGTGCTATAGCTCATGAAAATGGCTTAGATGGGTGAAAATTGGCTCAAACGAAGATAACAAAAAAATAGATAAATGATATATGTCCCTCGAGGGCATACGCTATAGCCCACGAACACCTTAGATAGGCTAAAAATTACATCGGAAAGAGAACGAGCCTAGGTCATGAATATTGTTATAGTCTCTCGATAGAATGTGCTACAGCCCACGAAAATGGCTTAGATGGATGAAAATTGGCTCGAATGAAAATAACAAAAAAACATAAATAATATTTGACCCTCGTGAGCATGTGCTATAGTCCACGGACACATTAGGCAGGCTCAAAATTACCATCAGAAAGAGGACGTGTCTAGGACATGAATATTGTTATTGTCTCTCGACAGGATGTGCTATGGCCCATGAAAATGGCTTAGATTAGTGGAAATAGGCTTGATTGAAGATAACAAGAAAATAGATAAATGATATCTGACCCTCGAGGACATGTGCTACAGCCCACAAAAACCTTAGACAGGCTCAAAATTACATCAAAAAGAGGACGACTCTAGGACATGAATATTGCTATAGTCTCTCGATAGGATATGCTATAGCCCATGAAAACGGCTTAGATGGATGAAAATTGGCTCGAATGAAGATAACAAAAAAAAGATAATTGATATGTGACCATTGAGGCCATATGCTATAGCCCATGGACACCTTAGACAGGCTCAAAATTATGTCAGAAAGAGGACGAGTCTAGGACATGAATTTTTCGATAGTCTCTCGATAGGATGTGCTATAGCTCATGAAAATGGCTTAGATGGGTGAAAATTGGCTCGAACGAAGATAACAAAAATAAACACATAAATGATACCAGACCCTCGAGGGCATGTGCAACAGCCCACGGTCACCATAGATAGGATCAAAATTACATCAAAAAGAGGACGAGTCTAGGACACTCATATTGCTATAGTCTCTCGATAGGATGTGCTATAGCTCATGAAAATGGCTTAGATGGGTGAAAATTGGCTCAAACGAAGATAACAAAAAAAATAGATAAATGATATATGTCCCTCGAGGGCATACGCTATAGCCCACGAACACCTTAGATAGGCTAAAAATTACATCGGAAAGAGAACAAGCCTAGGTCATGAATATTGTTATAGTCTCTCGATAGAATGTGCTACAGCCCACGAAAATGGCTTAGATGGATGAAAATTGGCTCGAATGAAAATAACAAAAAAACATAAATAATATTTGACCCTCAAGGGCATGTGCTATAGTCCACGGACACATCAGACAGGCTCAAAATTACCATCAGAATGAGGACGTGTCTAGGACATGAATATTGTTATTGTCTCTCGACAGGATGTGCTATGGCCCATGAAAATGGCTTAGATTAGTGGAAATAGGCTTGATTGAAGATAACAAAAAAATAGATAAATGATATCTGACCCTCGAGGACATATGCTACAGCCCACAAAAACCTTAGACAGGCTCAGAATTACATCAAAAAGAGGACGACTCTAGGACATGAATATTGCTATAGTCTCTCGATAGGATATGCTATAGCCCATGAAAATGGTTTAAATGGTTGAAAATTGGCTCGAATGAAGATAACAAAAATAAACACATAAATGATATCTGACCCTTGAGGACATGTTCTATAGCCCACGGACACCTTAGATAGACTCAAAATTACGTCAGAAAGAGGACGAGTATAGGACATAAATATTTCGATAGTCTCTCGATAGGATGTGCTATAACCCATGAAAATGGCTTAGATGGGAGAAAATTTGCTCGAATGAAGATAACAAAAATAAACACATAAATGATATCTGACCCTCGAGGACATGTGCTATAGCCCACGGACACCTTAGACGGGCTCAAAATTATGTCAGAAAGAGGTAGAGTCTAGGACCGTAATATTGCTATAGTCTCTTGATAGGATGTGCTATAGCCCATGAAAAAAGCTTAGATGGGTGGAAAATGGCTCCAATGAAGATAAGAAAAAAAAATAATTGACATGTGACCATTGAGGCCATATGCTATAGCTCATGGACACCTTAGACGGGCTCAAAATTATGTCAGAAAGAGGACGAGTCTAGGACATGAATATTTCGATAGTCTCTCGATAGGATGTGCTATTGCCTATGAAAATGGCTTAGATAGGTGAAAATTGGCTCGAACGAAGATAACAAAAATAAACACATAAATGATATCAGACCCTCGAGGGCATGTGCAACAGCCCACGGTCACCATAGATAGGATCAAAATTACATCAAAAAGAGGACGAGTCTAGGACACTCATATTGCTATAGTCTCTCGATAGGATGTGCTATAGCTCATGAAAATGGCTTAAATGGGTGAAAATTGGCTCAAACGAAGATAACAAAAAAAATAGATAAATGATATATGTCCCTCGAGGGCATACGCTATAGCCCACGAATACCTTAGATAGGCTAAAAATTACATCGGAAAGAGAACGAGCCTAGGTCATGAATATTGTTATAGTCTATCGATAGAATGTGCTACAGCCCACGAAAATGGCTTAGATGGATGAAAAATGGCTCGAATGAAAATAACACCAAAACATAAATAATATTTGACCCTCAAGGGCATGTGCTATAGTCCACGGACACATTAGACAGGCTCAAAATTACCATCAGAAAGAGGACGTGTCTAGGACATGAATATTGTTATTGTCTCTCGACAGGATGTGCTATGGCCCATGAAAATGGCTTAGATTAGTGGAAATAGGCTTGATTGAAGATAACAAAAAAATAGATAAATGATATCTGACCCTCGAGGACATGTGCTACAGCCCACAAAAACCTTAGACAGGCTCAAAATTACATCAAAAAGAGGACGACTCTAGGACATGAATATTGCTATAGTCTCTCGATAGGATATGCTATAGCCCATGAAAACGGCTTAGATGGATGAAAATTGGCTCGAATGAAGATAACAAAAAAAAGATAATTGATATGTGACCATTGAGGCCATATGCTATAGCCCATGGACACCTTAGACGGGCTCAAAATTATGTCAGAAAGAGGACGAGTCTAGGACATGAATATTTCGATAGTCTCTCGATAGGATGTGCTATTGCCTATGAAAATGGCTTAGATGGGTCAAAATTGGCTCGAACGAAGATAATAAATATAAACACGTAAATGATATCAGACCCTCGAGGGCATGTGCAACAGGCCACGGTCACCATAGTTAGGATCAAAATTACATCAAAAAGAGGACGAGTCTAGGACACTCATATTGCTATAGTCTCTCGATAGGATGTGCTATAGCTCATGAAAATGGCTTAGATGGGTGAAAATTGGCTCAAACGAAGAAAACAAAAAAAATAGATAAATGATATATGACCCTCGAGGGCATACGCTATAACCCACGAACACCTTAGATAGGCTAAAAATTACAACGGAAAGAGAACGAGCCTAGGTCATGAATATTGTTATAGTCTCTCGATAGAATGTGCTACAGCCCACGAAAATGGCTTAGATGGATGAAAATTGGCTCGAATGAAAATAACAACAAAACATAAATAATATTTGACCCTCAAGGGCATGTGCTATAGTCCACGGACACATTAGACAGGATCAAAACTACCATCAGAAAGTGGACGTGTCTAGGACATGAATATTGTTATTGTCTCTCGACAGGATGTGCTATGGCCCATGAAAATGGCTTAGATTGGTGGAAATAGGCTCGATTAAATATAACAAAAAAATAGATAAATGATATCTGACCCTCGAGGGCATGTGCTACAGGCCACAGACACCTTAGACAGGCTCAAAATTACATCAAAAAGAGGACGATTCTAGGATATGAATATTTCTATAGTCTCTCGATAGGATATGCTATAGCCCATGAAAACGGCTTAGATGGGTGAAAATTGGCTCGAATGAAGATAACAAAAAAAAACGATAATTGATATGTGACCATTGACGCCATATGCTATAGCTCATGGACACCTTAGACGGGCTCAAAATTATGTCAGAAAGAGGACGAGTCTAGGACATGAATATTTCGATAGTCTCTCGATAGGATGTGCTATTGCCTATGAAAATGGCTTAGATGGGTGAAAATTGGCTCGAACGAAGATAACAAAAATAAACACATAAATGATATCAGACCCTCGAGGGCATGTGCAACAGCCCACGGTCACCATAGATAGGATCAAAATTACATCAAAAAGAGGACGAGTCTAGGACACTCATATTGCTATAGTCTCTCGATAGGATGTGCTATAGCTCATGAAAATGGCTTAGATGGGTGAAAATTGGCTCAAACGAAGATAACAAAAAAAATAGATAAATGATATATGTCCCTCGAGGGCATACGCTCTAGCCCACGAATACCTTAGATAGGCTAAAAATTACATCGGAAAGAGAACGAGCCTAGGTCATGAATATTGTTATAGTCTCTCGATAGAATGTGCTACAGCCCACGAAAATGGCTTAGATGGATGAAAATTGGCTCGAATGAAAATAACAAAAAAACTTAAATAATATTTGACCCTCAAGGGCATGTGCTATAGTCCACGGACACATCAGACAGGCTCAAAATTACCATCAGAATGAGGATGTGTCTAGGACATGAATATTGTTATTGTCTCTCGACAGGATATGCTATGGACCATGAAAATGGCTTAGATTAGTGGAAATAGGCTTGATTGAAGATAACAAAAAAATAGATAAATGATATCTGACCCTCGAGGACATATGCTACAGCCCACAAAAACCTTAGACAGGCTTAGAATTACATCAAAAAGAGGACGACTCTAGGACATGAATATTGCTATAGTCTCTCGATAGGATATGCTATAGCCCATGAAAACGGCTTAGATGGATGAAAATTGGCTCGAATGAAGATAACAACAAAACATAAATAATATTTGACCCTCAAGGGCATGTGCTATAGTCCACGGACACATTAGACAGGCTCAAAATTACCATCAGAAAGAGGACGTGTCTAGGACATGAATATTGTTATTGTCTCTCGACAGGATGTGCTATGCCCATGAAAATGGCTTAGATTAGTGGACATAGGCTTGATTGAAGATAACAAAAAAATAGATAAATGATATCTGACCCTCGAGGACATGTGCTACAGCCCACAAAAACCTTAGACAGGCCCAAAATTACATTAAAAAGAGGACGACTCTAGGACATGAATATTGCTATAGTCTCTCGATAGGATATGCAATAGCCCATGAAAACGGTTTAAATGGTTGAAAATTGGCTCGAATGAAGATAATTAAAATAATCACATAAATGATATCTGACCATTGAGGACATGTTCTATATCCCACGGACACCTTAGATAGACTCAAAATTACGTCAGAAAGAGGACGAGTCTAGGACATGAATATTTCGATAGTCTCTCGATAGGATGTGCTATAACCCATGAAAATGGCTTAGATGGGAGAAAATTTGCTCGAATGAAGATAACAAAAATAAACACATAAATGATATCTGACCCTCGAGGACATGTGCTATAGCCCACGGACACCTTAGACGGGCTCAAAATTATGTCAGAAAGAGGACGAGTCTAGGACCGTAATATTGCTATAGTCTCTTGATAGGATGTGCTATAGCCCATGAAAAAAGCTTAGATGGGTGGAAAATGGCTCGAATGAAGATAACAAAAAAAAGATAATTGATATGTGACCATTGAGGCCATATGCTATAGCTCATGGACACCTTAGACGGGCTCAAAATTATGTCAGAAAGAGGACGAGTCTAGGACATGAATATTTCGATAGTCTCTCGATAGGATGTGCTATTGCCTATGAAAATGGCTTAGATGGGTGAAAATTGGCTCGAACGAAGATACCAAAAATAAACACATAAATGATATCAGACCCTCGAGGGCATGTGCAACAGCCCACGGTCACCATAGATAGGATCAAAATTACATCAAAAAGAGGACGAGTCTAGGACACTCATATTGCTATAGACTCTCGATAGGATGTGCTATAGCTCATGAAAATGGCTTAGATGGGTGAAAATTGGCTCAAATGAAGATAACAAAAAAATAGATAAGTGATATATGACCCTCGAGGGCATACGCTATAACCCACGAACACCTTAGATAGGCTAAAAATTAAATCGGAAAGAGAACGAGCCTAGGTCATGAATATTGTTATAGTCTCTCGATAGAATGTGCTACAGCCCACGAAAATGGCTTAGAAGGACGAAAATTGGCTCGAATGAAAATAACAAAAAAACATAAATAATATTTGACCCTCGTGGGCATGTGCTATAGTCCACGGACACATTAGACAGGCTCAAAATTACCATCAGAAAGAGGACGTGTCTAGGACATGAATATTGTTATTGTCTCTCGACAGGATGTGCTATGGCCCATGAAAATGGCTTAGATTAGTGGAAATAGGCTTGATTGAAGATAACAAAAAAATAGATAAATGATATCTGACCCTCGAGGACATATGCTACAGCCCACAAAAACCTTAGACAGGCTTAGAATTACATCAAAAAGAGGACGACTCTAGGACATGAATATTGCTATAGTCTCTCGATAGGATATGCTATAGCCCATGAAAACGGCTTAGATGGATGAAAATTGGCTCGAATGAAGATAACAACAAAACATAAATAATATTTGACCCTCAAGGGCATGTGCTATAGTCCACGGACACATTAGACAGGCTCACAATTACCATCAGAAAGAGGACGTGTCTAGGACATGAATATTGTTATTGTCTCTCGACAGGATGTGCTATGCCCATGAAAATGGCTTAGATTAGTGGACATAGGCTTGATTGAAGATAACAAAAAAATAGATAAATGATATCTGACCCTCGAGGACATGTGCTACAGCCCACAAAAACCTTAGACAGGCCCAAAATTACATTAAAAAGAGGACGACTCTAGGACATGAATATTGCTATAGTCTCTCGATAGGATATGCAATAGCCCATGAAAACGGTTTAAATGGTTGAAAATTGGCTCGAATGAAGATAATTAAAATAATCACATAAATGATATCTGACCATTGAGGACATGTTCTATATCCCACGGACACCTTAGATAGACTCAAAATTACGTCAGAAAGAGGACGAGTCTAGGACATGAATATTCGATAGTCTCTCGATAGGATGTGCTATAACCCATGAAAATGGCTTAGATGGGAGAAAATTTGCTCGAATGAAGATAACAAAAATAAACACATAAATGATATCTGACCCTCGAGGACATGTGCTATAGCCCACGGACACCTTAGACGGGCTCAAAATTATGTCAGAAAGAGGACGAGTCTAGGACCGTAATATTGCTATAGTCTCTTGATAGGATGTGCTATAGCCCATGAAAAAAGCTTAGATGGGTGGAAAATGGCTCGAATGAAGATAACAAAAAAAAGATAATTGATATGTGACCATTGAGGCCATATGCTATAGCTCATGGACACCTTAGACGGGCTCAAAATTATGTCAGAAAGAGGACGAGTCTAGGACATGAATATTTCGATAGTCTCTCGATAGGATGTGCTATTGCCTATGAAAATGGCTTAGATGGGTGAAAATTGGCTCGAACGAAGATACCAAAAATAAACACATAAATGATATCAGACCCTCGAGGGCATGTGCAACAGCCCACGGTCACCATAGATAGGATCAAAATTACATCAAAAAGAGGACGAGTCTAGGACACTCATATTGCTATAGACTCTCGATAGGATGTGCTATAGCTCATGAAAATGGCTTAGATGGGTGAAAATTGGCTCAAATGAAGATAACAAAAAAATAGATAAGTGATATATGACCCTCGAGGGCATACGCTATAACCCACGAACACCTTAGATAGGCTAAAAATTAAATCGGAAAGAGAACGAGCCTAGGTCATGAATATTGTTATAATCTCTCGATAGAATGTGCTACAGCCCACGAAAATGGCTTAGAAGGACGAAAATTGGCTCGAATGAAAATAACAAAAAAACATAAATAATATTTGACCCTCGTGGGCATGTGCTATAGTCCACGGACACATTAGACAGGCTCAAAATTACCATCAGAAAGAGGACGTGTCTAGGACATGAATATTATTATTGTCTCTCGACAGGATGTGCTATGGCCCATGAAAATGGCTTAGATTAGTGGAAATAGGCTTGATTGAAGATAACAAAAAAATAGATAAATGATTAAAACCAAATCCCTCCTTTCCCTAAGAACTTCCCTCTCCTCCAAATCTCTTCCTCTCCAAAATCTTCAGTCCCCCCTTTAAATAAAAAATCTCCCTCTATCCCCTTTCCTATCTCAAAAAAAATCTTTCCCACTTACCTCCATCTCTCCAAAAAAAAAAAATCCCTCCCCTTCTCCCTCTCCCGATTTCTGTCTTTAAATCTCCTCCCCCCCCTCCTAATATCTCCCCCCCCCCTTCCTTTCTAATAAATCTCCTCCCCCTTCCATCCCATCCCCCTCCAATCCCCCCGGGGGGGATATCTCCCCGTCATCTGCTAATAATCTCTTTGTTCCCCCTCGATTATTTGTTTTTTTTTTTGTTAATTTTTTTTTTAATTTTTTAAAATCACATGCAATAGAAAAATCCCCCCCCCCCTATCCTCCCTACCCCAAGATCCACATTCATTCCATAATCCTCCGTCCCCTCCCCCGATTGAAAACCCTCTTCCCTTACCACCCCCCCCTCTCTCCCCCCTACCCCTTCTCATCTTCCCCTTCCTCCCAAGTTCCCCCTTCCTCCCCCCGAAAAAAAAAAATCCCTCCTCAAATACATCTCCTGTCTAATGTGTCCGTGGACTATAGCACATGCCCTCGAGGGTTAGATATCATTTATCTATTTTCATGTTATCTTCAATCAAGCCTATTTCCACTAATCTAAGCCATTTTCATGGGCCATAGCACATCCTGTCGAGAGACAATAAAAATATTCATGTCCTAGACACGTCCTCTTTCTGATGGTAATTTTGAGCCGGTCTAATGTGTCCGTGGACTATAGCACATGCCCTCGAGGGTCAAATATTATTTATGTTTTTTTGTTATTTTCATTCGAGCCAATTTTCATCCATCTAAGTCATTTTCGTGGGCTGTAGCACATTCTATCGAGAGACTATAACAATATTCATGTCCTAGACTCGTTCTCTTTCCAATGTAATTTTTAGCCTATCTAAGGTGTTCGTGGGCTATAGCGTATGCCCTCGAGGGACATATATCATTTATCTATTTTTTTTGTTATCTTCGTTTGAGCCAATTTTCACCCATCTAAGCCATTTTCATGAGCTATAGCACATCCTATCGAGAGACTATAGCAATATGAGTGTCCTAGACTCGTCCTCTTTTTGATGTAATTTTGATCCTATCTATGGTGACCGTGGGCTGTTGCACATGCCCTCGAGGGTCTGGTATCATTTATGTGTTTATTTTTGTTATCTTCGTTCGAGCCAATTTTCACCCATCTAAGCCATTTTCATAGGCAATAGCACATCCTATCGAGAGACTATCGAAATATTCATGTCCTAGACTCGTCCTCTTTCTGACATAATTTTGAGCCCGTCTAAGGTGTCCATGGGCTATAGCATATGGCCTCAATGGTCACATATCAATTATCTTTTTTTTGTTATCTTCATTCGAGCCAATTTTCATCCATCTAAGCCGTTTTCATGGGCTATAGCATATCCTATCGAGAGACTATAGCAATATTCATGTCCTAGAGTCGTCCTCTTTTTGATGTAATTTTGAGCCTGTCTAAGGTTTTTGTGGGCTGTAGCACATGTCCTCGAGGGTCAGATATCATTTATCTATTTTCTTGTTATCTTCAATCAAGCCTATTTCCACTAATCTAAGCCATTTTCATGGGCCATAGCACATCCTGTCAAGAGACAATAACAATATTCATGTCCTAGACACGTCCTCTTTCTAATGGTAATTTTGAGCCTGTCTAATGTGTCCGTGGACTATAGCACATGCCCTTGAGGGTCAAATATTATTTATGTTTTGTTGTTATTTTCATTCGAGCCAATTTTCATCCATCTAAGCCATTTTCGTGGGCTGTAGCACATTCTATCGAGAGACTATAACAATATTCATGACCTAGGCTCGTTCTCTTTCCGATGTAATTTTTAGCCTATCTAAGGTATTCGTGGGCTATAGCGTATGCCCTCGAGGGACATATATCATTTATCTATTTTTTTTGTTATCTTCGTTTGAGCCAATTTTCACCCATCTAAGCCATTTTCATGAGCTATAGCACATCCTATCGAGAGACTATAGCAATATGAGTGTCCTAGACTCGTCCTCTTTTTGATGTAATTTTGATCCTATCTATGGTGACCGTGGGCTGTTGCACATGCCCTCGAGGGTCTGATATCATTTATGTGTTTATTTTTATTATCTTCATTCGAGCCAATTTTGACCCATCTAAGCCATTTTCATAGGCAATAGCACATCCTATCGAGAGACTATCGAAATATTCATGTCCTAGACTCGTCCTCTTTCTGACATAATTTTGAGCCCGTCTAAGGTGTCCATGGGCTATAGCATATGGCCTCAATGGTCACATATCAATTATCTTTTTTTTGTTATCTTCATTCGAGCCAATTTTCATCCATCTAAGCCGTTTTCATGGGCTATAGCATATCCTATCGAGAGACTATAGCAATATTCATGTCCTAGAGTCGTCCTCTTTTTGATGTAATTTTGAGCCTGTCTAAGGTTTTTGTGGGCTGTAGCACATGTCCTCGAGGGTCAGATATCATTTATCTATTTTTTTGTTATCTTCAATCAAGCCTATTTCCACTAATCTAAGCCATTTTCATGGGCCATAGCACATCCTGTCGAGAGACAATAACAATATTCATGTCCTAGACACGTCCTCATTCTGATGGTAATTTTGAGCCTGTCTGATGTGTCCGTGGACTATAGCACATGCCCTTGAGGGTCAAATATTATTTATGTTTTTTTGTTATTTTCATTCGAGCCAATTTTCATCCATCTAAGCCATTCTCGTGGGCTGTAGCACATTCTATCGAGAGACTATAACAATATTCATGACCTAGGCTCGTTCTCTTTCCGATGTAATTTTTAGCCTATCTAAGGTATTCGTGGGCTATAGCGTATGCCCTCGAGGGACATATATCATTTATCTATTTTTTTGTTATCTTCGTTTGAGCCAATTTTCACCCATCTAAGCCATTTTCATGAGCTATAGCACATCCTATCGAGAGACTATAGCAATATGAGTGTCCTAGACTCGTCCTCTTTTTGATGTAATTTTGATCCTATCTATGGTGACCGTGGGCTGTTGCACATGCCCTCGAGGGTCTGATATCATTTATGTGTTTATTTTTGTTATCTTCGTTCGAGCCAATTTTGACCCATCTAAGCCATTTTCATAGGCAATAGCACATCCTATCGAGAGACTATCGAAATATTCATGTCCTAGACTCGTCCTCTTTCTGACATAATTTTGAGCCCGTCTAAGGTGTCCATGGGCTATAGCATATGGCCTCAATGGTCACATATCAATTATCTTTTTTTTGTTATCTTCATTCGAGCCAATTTTCACCCATCTAAGCCGTTTTCATGGGCTATAGCATATCCTATCGAGAGACTATAGCAATATTCATGTCCTAGAGTCGTCCTCTTTTTGATGTAATTTTGAGCCTGTCTAAGGTTTTTGTGGGCTGTAGCACATGTCCTCGAGGGTCAGATATCATTTATCTATTTTTTTGTTATCTTCAATCAAGCCTATTTCCACTAATCTAAGCCATTTTCATGGGCCATAGCACATCCTGTCGAGAGACAATAACAATATTCATGTCCTAGACACGTCCTCATTCTGATGGTAATTTTGAGCCTGTCTGATGTGTCCGTGGACTATAGCACATGCCCTTGAGGGTCAAATATTATTTAAGTTTTTTTGTTATTTTCATTCGAGCCAATTTTCATCCATCTAAGCCATTCTCGTGGGCTGTAGCACATTCTATCGAGAGACTATAACAATATTCATGACCTAGGCTCGTTCTCTTTCCGATGTAATTTTTAGCCTATCTAAGGTATTCGTGGGCTATAGCGTATGCCCTCGAGGGACATATATCATTTATCTATTTTTTTGTTATCTTCGTTTGAGCCAATTTTCACCCATCTAAGCCATTTTCATGAGCTATAGCACATCCTATCGAGAGACTATAGCAATATGAGTGTCCTAGACTCGTCCTCTTTTTGATGTAATTTTGATCCAATCTATGGTGACCGTGAGCTGTTGCACATGCCCTCGAGGGTCTGATATCATTTATGTGTTTATTTTTGTTATCTTCGTTCGAGCCAATTTTCAACCATCTAAGCCATTTTCATAGGCAATAGCACATCCTATCGAGAGACTATCGAAATATTCATGTCCTAGACTCGTCCTCTTTCTGACATAATTTTGAGCCCGTCTAAGGTGTCCATGGGCTATAGCATATGGCCTCAATGGTCACATATCAATTATCTTTTTTTTGTTATCTTCATTCGAGCCAATTTTCACCCATCTAAGCCTTTTTCATGGGCTATAGCATATCCTATCGAGAGACTATAGCAATATTCATGTCCTAGAGTCGTCCTCTTTTTGATGTAATTTTGAGCCTGTCTAAGGTTTTCGTGGGCTGTAGCACATGTCCTCGAGGGTCAGATATCATTTATCTATTTTTTTGTTATCTTCAATCA
Organism: Eleusine indica; assembly: GCA_030378355.1. Classification (NCBI taxonomy): domain Eukaryota; kingdom Viridiplantae; phylum Streptophyta; class Magnoliopsida; order Poales; family Poaceae; genus Eleusine; species Eleusine indica. Next base: position 470,487 of record JARKIM010000012.1, on the reverse strand, counting down.
AGCCTATTTCCACTAATCTAAGCCATTTTCATGGGCCATAGCACATCCTGTCGAGAGACAATAACAATATTCATGTCCTAGACACGTCCTCATTCTGATGGTAATTTTGAGCCTGTCTGATGTGTCCGTGGACTATAGCACATGCCCTTGAGGGTCAAATATTATTTAAGTTTTTTTTGTTATTTTCATTCGAGCCAATTTTCATCCATCTAAGCCATTCTCGTGGGCTGTAGCACATTCTATCGAGAGACTATAACAATATTCATGACCTAGGCTCGTTCTCTTTCCGATGTAATTTTTAGCCTATCTAAGGTATTCGTGGGCTATAGCGTATGCCCTCGAGGGACATATATCATTTATCTATTTTTTTGTTATCTTCGTTTGAGCCAATTTTCACCCATCTAAGCCATTTTCATGAGCTATAGCACATCCTATCGAGAGACTATAGCAACATGAGTGTCCTAGACTCGTCCTCTTTTTGATGTAATTTTGATCCTATCTATGGTGACCGTGGGCTGTTGCACATGCCCTCGAGGGTCTGATATCATTTATGTGTTTATTTTTGTTATCTTCGTTCGAGCCAATTTTGACCCATCTAAGCCATTTTCATAGGCAATAGCACATCCTATCGAGAGACTATCGAAATATTCATGTCCTAGACTCGTCCTCTTTCTGACATAATTTTGAGCCCGTCTAAGGTGTCCATGAGCTATAGCATATGGCCTCAATGGTCACATATCAATTATCTTTTTTTTGTTATCTTCATTCGAGCCATTTTCCACCCATCTAAGCTTTTTTCATGGGCTATAGCACATCCTATCAAGAGACTATAGCAATATTACGGTCCTAGACTCGTCCTCTTTCTGACATAATTTTGAGCCCGTCTAAGGTTTCCGTGGGCTATAGCACATGTCCTCGAGGGTCAGATATCATTTATGTGTTTATTTTTGTTATCTTCATTCGAGCAAATTTTCTCCCATCTAAGCCATTTTCATGGGTTATAGCACATCCTATCGAGAGACTATCGAAATATTTATGTCCTATACTCGTCCTCTTTCTGACGTAATTTTGAGTCTATCTAAGGTGTCCGTGGGCTATAGAACATGTCCTCAAGGGTCAGATATCATTTATGTGTTTATTTTTGTTATCTTCATTCGAGCCAATTTTCAACCATTTAAACCGTTTTCATGGGCTATAGCATATCCTATCGAGAGACTATAGCAATATTCATGTCCTAGAGTCGTCCTCTTTTTGATGTAATTTTGAGCCTGTCTAAGGTTTTTGTGGGCTGTAGCATATGTCCTCGAGGGTCAGATATCATTTATCTATTTTTTTGTTATCTTCAATCAAGCCTATTTCCACTAATCTAAGCCATTTTCATGGGCCATAGCACATCCTGTCGAGAGACAATAACAATATTCATGTCCTAGACACGTCCTCATTCTGATGGTAATTTTGAGCCTGTCTGATGTGTTCGTGGACTATAGCACATGCCCTTGAGGGTCAAATATTATTTAAGTTTTTTTGTTATTTTCATTCGAGCCAATTTTCATCCATCTAAGCCATTTTCGTGGGCTGTAGCACATTCTATCGAGAGACTATAACAATATTCATGACCTAGGCTTGTTCTCTTACCGATGTAATTTTTAGCCTATCTAAGGTGTTCGTGGGCTATAGCGTATGCCCTCGAGGGACATATATCATTTATCTATTTTTTTTGTTATCTTCGTTTGAGCCAATTTTCACCCATCTAAGCCATTTTCATGAGCTATAGCACATCCTATCGAGAGACTATAGCAACATGAGTGTCCTAGACTCGTCCTCTTTTTGATGTAATTTTGATCCAATCTATGGTGACCGTGAGCTGTTGCACATGCCCTCGAGGGTCTGATATCATTTATGTGTTTATTTTTGTTATCTTCGTTCGAGCCAATTTTCACCCATCTAAGCCATTTTCATAGGCAATAGCACATCCTATCGAGAGACTATCGAAATATTCATGTCCTAGACTCGTCCTCTTTCTGACATAATTTTGAGCCCGTCTAAGGTGTCCATGGGCTATAGCATATGGCCTCAATGGTCACATATCAATTATCTTTTTTTTGTTATCTTCATTCGAGCCAATTTTCACCCATCTAAGCCGTTTTCATGGGCTATAGCATATCCTATCGAGAGACTATAGCAATATTCATGTCCTAGAGTCGTCCTCTTTTTGATGTAATTTTGAGCCTGTCTAAGGTTTTTGTGGGCTGTAGCACATGTCCTCGAGGGTCAGATATCATTTATCTATTTTTTTGTTATCTTCAATCAAGCCTATTTCCACTAATCTAAGCCATTTTCATGGGCCATAGCACATCCTGTCGAGAGACAATAACAATATTCATGTCCTAGACACGTCCTCTTTCTGATGGTAATTTTGAGCCTGTCTAATGTGTTCGTGGACTATAGCACATGCCCTTGAGGGTCAAATATTATTTAAGTTTTTTTGTTATTTTCATTCGAGCCAATTTTCATCCATCTAAGCCATTTTCGTGGGCTGTAGCACATTCTATCGAGAGACTATAACAATATTCATGACCTAGGCTTGTTCTCTTACCGATGTAATTTTTAGCCTATCTAAGGTGTTCGTGGGCTATAGCGTATGCCCTCGAGGGACATATATCATTTATCTATTTTTTTTGTTATCTTCGTTTGAGCCAATTTTCACCCATCTAAGCCATTTTCATGAGCTATAGCACATCCTATCGAGAGACTATAGCAACATGAGTGTCCTAGACTCGTCCTCTTTTTGATGTAATTTTGATCCAATCTATGGTGACCGTGAGCTGTTGCACATGCCCTCGAGGGTCTGATATCATTTATGTGTTTATTTTTGTTATCTTCGTTCGAGCCAATTTTCACCCATCTAAGCCATTTTCATAGGCAATAGCACATCCTATCGAGAGACTATCGAAATATTCATGTCCTAGACTCGTCCTCTTTCTGACATAATTTTGAGCCCGTCTAAGGTGTCCATGGGCTATAGCATATGGCCTCAATGGTCACATATCAATTATCTTTTTTTTGTTATCTTCATTCGAGCCAATTTTCACCCATCTAAGCCATTTTTATGGGCTATCGCATATCCTATCGAGAGACTATAGCAATATTCATGTCCTAGAGTCGTCCTCTTTTTGATGAAATTTTGAGCCTGTCTAAGGTTTTTGTGGGCTGTAGCACATGTCCTCGAGGGTCAGATATCATTTATCTATTTTTTTGTTATCTTCAATCAAGCCTATTTCCACTAATCTAAGCCATTTTCATGGGCCATAGCACATCCTGTCGAGAGACAATAACAATATTCATGTCCTAGACACGTCCTCATTCTGATGGTAATTTTGAGCCTGTCTGATGTGTCCGTGGACTATAGCACATGCCCTTGAGGGTCAAATATTATTTAAGTTTTTTTGTTATTTTCATTCGAGCCAATTTTCATCCATCTAAGCCATTCTCGTGGGCTGTAGCACATTCTATCGAGAGACTATAACAATATTCATGACCTAGGCTCGTTCTCTTTCCGATGTAATTTTTAGCCTATCTAAGGTATTCGTGGGCTATAGCGTATGCCCTCGAGGGACATATATCATTTATCTATTTTTTTGTTATCTTCGTTTGAGCCAATTTTCACCCATCTAAGCCATTTTCATGAGCTATAGCACATCCTATCGAGAGACTATAGCAACATGAGTGTCCTAGACTCGTCCTCTTTTTGATGTAATTTTGATCCTATCTATGGTGACCGTGGGCTGTTGCACATGCCCTCGAGGGTCTGATATCATTTATGTGTTTATTTTTGTTATCTTCGTTCGAGCCAATTTTCACCCATCTAAGCCATTTTCATAGGCAATAGCACTTCCTATCGAGAGACTATCGAAATATTCATGTCCTAGACTCGTCCTCTTTCAGACATAATTTTGAGCCCGTCTAAGGTGTCCATGAGCTATAGCATATGGCCTCAATGGTCACATATCAATTATCTTTTTTTTGTTATCTTCATTCGAGCCATTTTCCACCCATCTAAGCTTTTTTCATGGGCTATAGCACATCCTATCAAGAGACTATAGCAATATTACGGTCCTAGACTCGTCCTCTTTCTGACATAATTTTGAGCCCGTCTAAGGTGTCCGTGGGCTATAGCACATGTCCTCGAGGGTCAGATATCATTTATGTGTTTATTTTTGTTATCTTCATTCGAGCAAATTTTCTCCCATCTAAGCCATTTTCATGGGTTATAGCACATCCTATCGAGAGACTATCGAAATATGAGTGTCCTAGACTCGTCCTCTTTTTGATGTAATTTTGATCCTATCTATGGTGACCGTGGGCTGTTGCACATGCCCTCGAGGGTCTGATATCATTTATGTGTTTATTTTTGTTATCTTCGTTCGAGCCAATTTTCACCCATCTAAGCCATTTTCATAGGCAATAGCACATCCTATCGAGAGACTATCGAAATATTCATGTCCTAGACTCGTCCTCTTTCTGACATAATTTTGAGCCCGTCTAAGGTGTCCATGGGCTATAGCATATGGCCTCAATGGTCACATATCAATTATCTTTTTTTTGTTATCTTCATTCGAGCCAATTTTCACCCATCTAAGCCGTTTTCATGGGCTATAGAATATCCTATCGAGAGACTATAGCAATATTCATGTCCTAGAGTCGTCCTCTTTTTGATGTAATTTTGAGCCCGTCTAAGGTGTCCATGGGCTATAGCATATGGCCTCAATGGTCACATATCAATTATCTTTTTTTTGTTATCTTCAATCAAGCCTATTTCCACTAATCTAAGCCATTTTCATGGGCCATAGCACATCCTGTCGAGAGACAATAACAATATTCATGTCCTAGACACGTCCTCTTTCTGATGGTAATTTTGAGCCTGTCTAACGTGTCCGTGGACTATAGCACATGCCCACGAGGGTCAAATATTATTGATGTTTTTTTGTTATTTTCATTCGAGCCAATTTTCATCCATCTAAGCCATTTTCGTGGGCTATAGCACATTCTATCGAGAGACTATAACAATATTCATGACCTAGGCTTGTTCTCTTTCCGATGTAATTTTGAGCCTGTCTAAGGTGTTCGTGGGCTATAGCGTATGCCCTCGAGGGACATATATCATTTATCTATTTTTTTCATTATCTTCATTTGAGCCATTTTTCACCCATCTAAGCCATTTTCATGAGCTGTAGCACATCCTATCGAGAGACTATAGCAATATGAGTGTCCTAGACTCGTCCTCTTTTTGATGTAATTTTGAGCCTATCTATGGTGACCTTGGTCTGTTGCACATGCCCTCGAGGGTCTGATATCATTTATGTGTTTTTTTTTGTTCTCTTCGTTCGAGTCAATTATCACCCATCTAAGCCATTTTCATAGGCAATAGCACATCCTATCGAGAGACTATCGAAATATTAATGTCCTAGACTCGTCCTCTTTCTGACAAAATTTTGAGCCCATCTAAGGTGTCTGTGGGCTATAGCATATGGCCTCAATGGTCACATATCAATTATCTTTTTTTTCTTATCTTCATTCGAGCCAATTTTCACCCATCTAAGCCATTTTCATGGGCTGTAGCACATCCTATCGAGAGACTAGCAATATTCATATCCTAGGCTCGTCCTCTTTCCGATGTAATTTTGAGGCTATCGAAGGTGTTTGTGGGTTGTAGCACATGTCCTCGAGGGTCAGATATCATTTATCTATTTTCTTGTTATCTTCAATCGAGCCTATTTCTACCAATCTAAGCCAATTTCATGGGCTATAGCACATCCTATCGAGAGACAATAGCAGTATTCATGTCCTAGACACGTCCTCTTTCTGATGTACTTTTGAGCCTGTCTAATGTGTCCGTGGACTATAGCACATGCCCTCGAGGGTCAAATATTATTTATGTTTTTTTTGTTATTTTCATTCGAGCCAATTTTCATCCATCTAAGCCATTTTCGTGGGCTGTAGCAAATTCGATCGAGAGACTATAACAATATTCATGACCTTGGCTCATTCTCTTTTCGATGTAATTTTGAGGCTGTCTAAGGTGTTCGTGGGCTATAGCGTATGCCCTCGAGGGACATATATCATTTATTTATTTTTTTTCATTATCTTCATTTGAGCCATTTTTCACCCATCTAAGCTATTTTCATGAGCTGTAGCACATCCTATCGAGAGACTATAGCAATATGAGTGTCCTAGACTCGTCCTCTTTTTGATGTAATTTTGAGCCTATCTATGGTGACCTTGGTCTGTTGCACATGCCCTCGAGGGTCTGATATCATTTATGTGTTTTTTTTTGTTCTCTTCGTTCGAGCCAATTTTCACCCATCTAAGCCATTTTCATAGGCAATAGCACATCCTATCGAGAGACTATCGAAATATTAATGTCCTAGACTCGTCCTCTTTCTGAAATAATTTTGAGCCCATCTAAGGTGTCCGTGGGCTATAGCATATGGCCTCAATGGTCACATATCAATTATCTTTTTTTGGTTATCTTCATTCGAGCCAACTTTCACCCATCTAACCCGTTTTCATGGGCTATAGCCTATCCTATCGAGAGACTATAGCAATATTCATATCCTAGGCTCATCCTCTTTTTGATGTAATTTTGAGCCTGTCTAAGGTTTTTGTGGACTGTAGCACATGTCCTCGAGGGTCAGATATCATTTATCTATTTTCTTGTTATCTTCAATCAAGCCATTTTCCACTAATCTAAGCCATTTTCATGGGCCATAGCACATCCTGTCGAGAGACAATAAAAATATTCATGTCCTAGACACGTCCTCTTTCTGATGGTAATTTTGAGCCTGTCTAATGTGTCCGTGGACTATAGCACATGCCCTCGAGGGTCAAATATTATTTATGTTTTTTTGTTATTTTCATTCGAGCCAATTTTCTTCCATCTAAGCCATTTTCGTGGGTTGTAGCACATTCTATCGATAGACTATAACAATATTCATGTCCTAGACTCGTTCTCTTTCCGATGTAACTTTTAGCCTATCTAAGGTGTTCGTGGGCTATAGCGTATGCCCTCGAGGGACATATATCATTTATCTATTTTTTTTGTTATCTTCGTTTGAGCCAATTTTCACCCATCTAAGCCATTTTCATGAGCTATAGCACATCCTATCGAGAGATTATAGCAATATGAGTGTCCTAGACTCGTCCTCTTTTTAATGTAATTTTGAGCCTATCTATGGTGACCTTGGTCTGTTGCACATGCCCTCGAGGGTCTGATATCATTTATGTGTTTTTTTTTGTTCTCTTCGTTCGAGCCAATTTTCACCCATCGAAGCCATTTTCATAGGCAATAGCACATCCTATCGAGAGACTATCGAAATATTAATGTCCTAGACTCGTCCTCTTTCTGAAATAGTTTTGAGCCCATCTAAGGTGTCCGTGGGCTATAGCATATGGCCTCAATGGTCACATATCAATTATCTTTTTTTTGTTATCTTTATTCGAACCAATTTTCACCCATCTAAGCCGTTTTCATGGGCTATAGCCTATTCTATCGAGAGACTATAGCAATATTCATATCCTAGGCTCGTCCTCTTTTTGATGTAATTTTGAGCCTGTCTAAGGTTTTTGTGGGCTGTAGCACATGTCCTCGAGGGTCAGATATCATTTATCTATTTTCTTGTTATCTTCAATCAAGCCTATTTCCACTAATCTAAGCCATTTTCATGGGCCATAGCACATCCTGTCGAGAGACAATAAAAATATTCATGTCCTAGACACGTCCTCTTTCTGATGGTAATTTTGAGCCTGTCTAATGTGTCCGTGGACTATAGCACATGCCCTCGAGGGTCAAATATTATTTATGTTTTTTTGTTATTTTCATTCGAGCCAATTTTCTTCCATCTAAGTCATTTTCGTGGGTTGTAGCACATTCTATCGAGAGACTATAACAATATTCATGTCCTAGACTCGTTCTCTTTCCGATGTAACTTTTAGCCTATCTAAGGTGTTCGTGGGCTATAGCGTATGCCCTCGAGGGACATATATCATTTATCTATTTTTTTTGTTATCTTCGTTTGAGCCAATTTTCACCCATCTAAGCCATTTTCATGAGATATAGCACATCCTATCGAGAGACTATAGCAATATGAGTGTCCTAGACTCGTCCTCTTTTTGATGTAATTTTGATCCTATCTATGGTGACCGTGGGCTGTTGCACATGCCCTCGAGGGTCTGATATCATTTATATGTTTATTTTTGTTATCTTCGTTCGAGCCAATTTTCACCCATCTAAGCCATTTTCATATGCAATAGCACATCTTATCGAGAGACTATCGAAATATTCATGTCCTAGACTCGTCCTCTTTCTGACACTATTTTGAGCCCGTCTAAGGTGTCCATGGGCTATAGCATATGGCCTCAATGGTCACATATCAATTATCTTTTTTTTCTTATCTTCATTCGAGCCAATTTTCACCCATCTAAGCCATTTTCATGGGCTGTAGCACATCCTATCGAGAGACTATAGCAATATTCATATCCTAGGCTCGTCCTCTTTCCGATGTAATTTTGAGGCTATTGAAGGTGTTTGTGGGTTGTAGCACATGTCCTCGAGGGTCAGATATCATTTATCTGTTTTCTTGTTATCTTCAATCGATCCTATTTCCACTAATCTAAGCCATTTTCATGGGCCATAGCACATCCTGTCGAGAGACAATAACAATATTCATGTCCTAGACACGTCCTCTTTCTGATGGTAATTTTGAGCCCGTCTAAGTTGTCCGTGGGCTATAGCATATGTCCTCAAGGGTCAGATATCATTTATGTGGTTATTTTTGTTATCTTTATTCGAGCCAATTTTCACCCATCTAAGCCATTTTCATGGGCTGTAGCACATCCTATCGAGAGACTAGCAATATTCATATCCTAGGCTCGTCCTCTTTCCAATGTAATTTTGAGGCTGTCTAAGGTGTCCGTGGGCTATAGCACATGGCCTCGATGGTCACATAACAATTATCTTTTTTCTGTTATCTTCATTCGCGCCAATTTTCACCCACCTAGGCCATTTTCATGAGCTATAGCACACCCTATCGAGAGACTATGGCAATATTCATGTCCTAGGCTTGTCTTCTTTCTGATGTAATTTTGAGCCAGTCTGAGGTGTCCATGGGCTATAGCACATGCCCTCCAAGGTTAGATATCATTTATCTATTTTTTTGTTATCTTCATTCGAGCTATTTTTCACCCATCTAAGCTATTTTCATGGGCTATAGCACATCCTATCAAGAGACTATAGCAATATTACGGTCCTAGACTCGTCCTCTTTCTGACATAATTTTGAGCTCGTCTAAGGTGTCCGTGGGCTATAGCACATGTCCTCGAGGGTCAGATATCATTTATGTGTTTATTTTTATTATCTCCATTCGAGCAATTTTTCACCCATCTAAGCCATTTTCATGGATTATAGCACATCCTATCGAGAGACTATCGAAATATTCATGTCCTAGACTCGTCCTCTTTCTGACGTAATTTTGAGTCCATCTAAGGTGTCCGTGGGCTATAGCACATGTTCTCAAGGGCCAGATATCATTTATGTGTTTAGTTTTGTTATCTTCATTCGAGCCAATTTTCAACCATCTAAACCATTTTCATGGGCTATAGCATATCCTATCGAGAGACTATAGCAATATTCATGTCCTAGAGTCGTCCTCTTTTTGATGTAATTTTGAGCCTGTCTAAGGTGTTTATGGGCTATAGCACATGTCCTCGAGGGTCAGATATCATTTATCTATTTTTTTGTTATCTTCAATCAAGCATATTTCCACTAATCTAAGCCATTTTCATGGGCCATAGCACATCCTGTCGAGAGACAATAACAATATTCGTGTCCTAGACACGTCCTCTTTCTGATGGTAATTTTGAGCCTGTCTAATGTGTTCGTGGACTATAGCACATGCCCTTGAGGGTCAAATATTATTTATGTTTTTTTGTTATTTTCATTCGAGCCAATTTTCATCCACCTAAGTCATTTTCGTGGGCTGTAGCACATTCTATCGAGAGACTATAACAATATTCATGACCTAGGCTCGTTGTCTTTCCGATGTAATTTGTAGCATGTCTAAGGTGTTCGTGGGCTATAGCGTATGCCCTCGAGGGACAGATATCATGTATCTTTTTTTTTTGTTATCTTCCTTTGAGCCAATTTTCACCCATCTAAGCCATTTTCATGAGCTATAGCACATCCTGTCGAGAGACAATAAAAATATTCATGTCCTAGACACGTCCTCTTTCTCATGGTAATTTTGAGCCTGTCTAATGTGTCCGTGGACTATAGCACATGCCCTCGAGGGTCAAATATTATTTATGTTTTTTTGTTATTTTCATTCGAGCCAATTTTCATCCATCTAAGTCATTTTCGTGGGCTGTAGCACATTCTATCGAGAGACTATAACAATATTCATGTCCTAGACTCGTTCTCTTTCCGATGTAATTTTTAGCCTATCTAAGGTGTTCGTGGGCTATAGCGTATGCCCTCGAGGGACATATATCATTTATCTATTTTTTTTGTTATCTTCGTTTGAGACAATTTTCACCCATCTAAGCCATTTTCATGAGCTATAGCACATCCTATCGAGAGACTATAGCAATATGAGTGTCCTAGACTCGTCCTCTTTTTGATGTAATTTTGATCCTATCTATGGTGACCGTGGGCTGTTCCACATGCCCTCGAGGGTCTGATATCATTTATGTGTTTATTTTTGTTATCTCCGTTCGAGCCAATTTTCACCCATCTAAGCCATATTCATAGGCAATAGCACATCCTATCGAGAGACTATCGAAATATTCATGTCCTAGACTCGTCCTCTTTCTGACATAATTTTGAGCCCGTCTAAGGTGTCCATGGGCTATAGCAAATGGCCTCAATGGTCACATATCAATTATCTTTTTTTTCTTATCTTCATTCGAGCCAATTTTCACCCATCTAAGCCATTTTCATGGGCTGTAGCACATCCTATCGAGAGACTAGCAATATTCATATCCTAGGCTCGTCCTCTTTCCGATGTAATTTTGAGGCTATCGAAGGTGTTTGTGGGTTGTAGCACATGTCCTCGAGGGTGAGATATCATTTATCTATTTTCTTGTTATCTTCAATCGATCCTATTTCTATCAATCTAAGCCATTTTCATAGGCTATAGCACATCCTATCGAGAGACAATAGCAATATTCATGTCCTAGACACGTCCTCTTTCTGATGTAATTTTGAGCCTGTCTAATGTGTCCGTGGACTATAGCACATGCCCTCGAGGGTCAAATATTATTTATGTTTTTTTTTGTTATTTTCATTCGAGCCAATTTTCATCCATCTAAGCCATTTTCGTGGGCTGTAGCACATTCTATCGAGAGACTATAACAATATTCATGACCTAGGCTCGTTCTCTTTTCGATGTAATTTTGAGCCTGTCTAAGGTGTTCGTGGGCTATAGCGTATGCCCTCGAGGGACATATATCATTTATCTATTTTTTTCATTATCTTCATTTGAGCCAATTTTCACCCATCTAAGCCATTTTCATGAGCTGTAGCACATCCTATCGAAAGACTATAGCAATATGAGTGTCCTAGACTCGTCCTCTTTTTGATGTAATTTTGAGCCTATCTATGGTGACTTTGGTCTGTTGCACATGCCCTCGAGGGTCTGATATCATTTATGTGTTTATTTTTGTTCTCTTTGTTCGAGGCAATTTTCACCCATCTATGCCATTTTCATAGGCAATAGCACATCCTATCGAGAGACTATCGAAATATTCATGTCCTAGACTCGTCCTCTTTCTAACATAATTTTGAGCCCATCTAAGGTGTCCGTGGGCTATAGCATATGGCCTCAATGGTCACATATCAATTATCTTTTTTTTGTTATCTTCATTCGAGCCAACTTTCACGCATCTAAGCCATTTTCATGGGCTGTAGCACATCCTATCGAGAGACTAGCAATATTCATATCCTAGGCTCGTCCTCTTTCCGATGTAATTTTGAAACTATCGAAGGTGTTTGTGGGCTGTAGCACATGTTCTCGAGGGTCAGCTATCATTTATCTATTTTCTTGTTATCTTGAATCGAGCCTATTTCCACCAATCTAAGCCATTTTTATGGGCTATAGCACATCCTATCGAGAGACAATAGCAGTATTCATGTCCTAGAAATGTCCTCTTTCTGATGTAATTTTCAGCCTGTCTAATGTGTCCGTGGACTATAGCACATGCCCTCGAGGGTCAAATATTATTTTTGTTTTTTTGTTATTTTTATTCGAGCCAATTTTCATCCATCTAAGCCATTTTCGTGGGCTGTAGCACATTCTATCGAGAGACTATAGCAATATTCTTGTCCTAGACTCGTTCTCTTTCTGATGTAATTTTGAGCCTGTCTAAGGTGTCCGTGGGCTATAGTATATGCCCTCGAGGGACAGATATCATTTATCTATTTTTTATGTTATCTTCATTTGAGCCAATTTTCACCCATCTAAGCCATTTTCATGAGCTGGAGCACATCCTATCGAGAGACTATAGCAATATCCATGTCCTAGACTCGGCCTCTTTCTGACGTAATTTTGAGCCCGTTTAAGTTGTCCGTGGGCTATAGCATATGTACTCAAGGGTCAGATATCATTTATGTGGTTATTTTTGTTATCTTTATTCGAGCCAATTTTCACCCATCTAAGCCAATTTCATGGGCTGTAGCACATCCTATCGAGAGACTAGCAATATTCATATCCTAGGCTCGTCCTCTTTCCAATGTAATTTTGAGGCTGTCTAAGGTGTCCGTGGGCTATAGCACATGGCCTCGATGGTCACATAACAATTATCTTTTTTCTGTTATCTTCATTCGCGCCAATTTTCACCCACCTAGGCCATTTTCATGAGCTATAGCACACCCTATCGAGAGACTATGGCAATATTCATGACCTAGGCTTGTCTTCTTTCTGATGTAATTTTGAGCCAGTCTGAGGTGTCCATGGGCTATAGCACATGCCCTCCAAGGTTAGATATCATTTATCTATTTTTTTGTTATCTTCATTCGAGCCAATTTTCACCCATCTAAGCCATTTTCATAGGCAATAGCACATCCTATCGAGAGACTATCGAAATATTCATGTCCTAGACTCGTCCTCTTTCTGACATAATTTTGAGCCCATCAAAGGTGTCCATGAGCTATAGCATATGGCCTCAAGGGTCAAATATTATTTATGTTTTTATTTTTATTATCTTCATTCGAGCAATTTTTCACCCATCTAAGCCATTTTCATGGATTATAGCACATCCTATCGAGAGACTATCGAAATATTCATGTCCTCTACTCGTCCTCTTTCTGACGTAATTTTGAGTCCATCTAAGGTGTCCGTGGGCTATAGCACATGTCATCGAGGGCCAGATATCATTTATGTGTTTATTTTTATTATCTTCATTCAAGCCAATTTTCACCCATCTAAACCGTTTTCATGGGCTATAGCACATCGTATCGAGAGACTATAGCAATATTCATGTCCTAGAGTTGTCCTCTTTTTGATGTAATTTTGAGCCTATCTAAGGTGTTTGTGGGCTGTAGCACATGTCCTCGAGGGTCAGATTGATGAGGACATCACTCCTATGGATACACACAACACTCCCCCAAATCTGGACTTGCAAGGTCCAATGACTAGAGCTCGTGCACGACGACTAAATTTAGAGGTGAGCTCGTTCCTACGTTCTTTGCTATATGTTACTTTTGAGAATGGTTTGCTGCCTAATGATTATTTTATGATTAGAAACCATCGAGATGACCAGGAGATGATGGGAGAAAGAGTTGGGAACGTGAAGGACCAGCAAGGGCTTGGAAGCCAAAGTGGAGGCCCAATCAAAACCGACTTCGAGTCTGTTTCGGGGCCCAGAACCAGTCTATACTAAAACAGTCGCCCAAGACGCATACGGACTCAGATTTGGACGTTCTATATATGCACGGAAAGATAAGGAGAAGACCTTTCCAATGCCGCCGGCCTCATGTCAAAATTCATCCGGAGTCATCGGGAATCGTCAAAACAAGAGAGAGTCCAGAATCTATGTCGGTGCTGCGTCGCCTATTTTTGGCCTTTGGGCTTTGTATCTAGTTGAGCCCAATTAGGGGCGCGTCCAGACGGTCTTGCACGACCCTAGGGTCTTTATATACAGCCGCCACCGCACCATTAGGGTTTGGGTTTTGCTTAGATCAATTCTGTTCATAAACAGTTTTGCCGTTCATCGGTTTGTGAGACCCCAACTTTGAGAGTTTAATCATACATCTGCAATTGTGTTGCATTCTTCGTTGTTCTTGCTTGTGTTCTTGATTCGCAGGCAGGGATTAGCCTTCTCGGTGAGTTCAATCGTCTTTGGACGGTTGATAACCAGAGAAGACGTCGTGCTGCGATTGCGGGGTTTAGAACGTGCTGTTCTGAAGCCGGATCGATTTGTGTGTCGCCTCCGACCAAATCAACTTACCAAGAACCTTTCGGAAGATCGGAAACCCTTGTTCACATCAAGTGGTATCAGAGCTTCAGGTGCACCGTCAGGTTCACACTACCCTTTAGTTTTGTTTTCGTGTTCTTCCTATCGTCCACAGAAAATACCAAAAAAAAATTTTCACCGCCCATAACCACGTGTTTAGCCTTTGCATATTTCAATTTTAGAGTCCGTAGTGTTGAGTTTGTGCCCTAGTTCTTGTTTAGTCGCTGGTTTAGTTTGTGTTTTTGTCGTCAGTAGTGTTTCCCTTGCAACCCTAGCCGCCATCCCCTTCACCATCCTCGGTTTTGTCGGCTTTGTGTGCTAGGGTTGATTGATCAACACGCCCACCCTAATCCCACCCTAAACCCACCCTCACCACCTCGGACCAATTCTCATAAATTCCACTTTCCGCTGCGTCCACCTCGCCAAAAAAATCCCTACCCGACCCCAAGCCGACTCGGATTTCACTCAAACCACCGGGTTCTTCAAAACCGATTCCGACACCCCTTCGGTAAAACAGCCATAACTTTTCGCTCGGTTGTCCGTTTTGGCTGAAATTATTACAGGAGATTCTTGACGAAAAGTTGAGCATACCCACAGTGGGTTAAGCCCTGTGTGCCCTTGTCAAAAAATTCAAAAAAAATCGGGAAGATAAAGAAAAAATTCATTCAAGTTGAAACCCGACGTTTTCTGAAACTTCAAGATTTTCTATAGGCCACGTCCTAGCTCGGTTTGAGCTGAAATTTTTTGTGGTTTCTTCCTGTTTGCTAGAGAGTTGCAAAAAAATATCAAAAAAATAAAATAAAAAAAATAAATTTGAGATTCCTACTAGTGCTCCATCTAGCCCCCTGGAATTTCTGAGTTTGACTATTTTACACTAAGCCCCCTGTTATCGACTGTGTCCCTTTATCTCTTTGTTTCTTCTTTGCTATCACTACTGTTCTAGGACATAGTTAGACCAGCCACTAGGGACAAGTTATTTGGGCACTTATTCAGCTTTACTATCTGTTTTTTGATTTGTGTGCCACTCATATATACATATTTGGCCTTCCTAGCTCTACATACTTCTTCTGGACAGCACATAGGTTATTTGGTAACCCTTGCAATCGTGGAACACTTCTCCCTGGTATCCTTCGCTTTGTTGTTTTCAGAACTTTGTAAGAGCTTTGCAAGAAGCTTACTTTTGCTGTGTTGAGAGACACCACTGCTTAGTAGTTTTGTAGGGATAAACTTCACTTTTTGTTTCCTCTTTTGGTGTTTTTGATGTCAGGAAGCGATGGGGAGGGTGCTTCACCCTCAAAATTAGATGAGTGCGTGAGCCAAAATCAGTTACAGAAGGCTTTGCAGGCGGTTCAAAGTGATTTGGCAGAGACGATCACCAGGGCCGTCACCGACGCCGTCACCAAGCTTCACCTGGGAGAAAGCATTGAGCGGTTGGATAAGAGAGTCTCTAAGCTAACCGATCAGGTTGTCGAATTGGAGACCGCTCACAAGACCAACAACAACAACAACAACAACACCAACACCAACAACGACGTTGAAGACGATCATGATGAAGCAACGGTGTATAAGACTGATGGCACCGTCGATAGGTCAGCTACAAGGACCGCAAGATTACGACGTCGTTTGCAACGTAACCCTCAAGGTATGGGTAGTTTCCACAACCACAACTGTCGCCCACAAGGTAACCATGCTCCAGATGATCCGTATGCTAAAATTAAGTTTTCAATTCCTTCGTTTTCGGGTCAGTATGATGGTGATGCTTACCTTGATTGGGAAATGACGGTAGAACAAAAATTTAATGCCCACCTTGTTCCTGAACAATATAGAGTTAGACAAGCCACTAGTGAGTTTAAGGACTTTGCTATTGTTTGGTGGAGTGGTCTAGCTGCTGAAACTGATTTGCCTAGTACTTGGGAAGAACTTAAGGTAGAAATGCGTGATCCTTTTGTTCCTCCTTCTTTTTATAGAGAAATTCGTAATAAACTACAGCGTTTAGATCAAGGAGATAAAACTGTTCAAGAGTATTTTAGTGAGCTTCAGAAGGGTTTGATTCGTTGTGCTGTGGTTGAAAAAGCAGAGGATCAGATTTGCCGCTTTTATTCTGGTTTGAGAAAAGAAATTCAGGACATCCTTGATTATAAAGAATTTTATACCCTCAACCAGTGTTTCCAGTATGCTATGCTTGCAGAGAAAGAATCACAGGGACTTTTCCAGGCTTTTGAGGAGTACAGCAAGTCCAGGAATTTCTACCCACCACGGCCGACGGGGACTTCGGGGCTGCCTAAGCCATCTTTCCGGCCGCCCCCACCAGCTAGTGTTGTTTCTGCAGCACCAAGATCAGCCCCTGCCCCTTCTACGCGATCAGGTAAAAATTCTGTGCAGGTACCGTCTAGTAGTGCCTCCTCTGTTGCTTCGACGGGGCGCACTACAGGGATTCAGTGTCACCGCTGCCATGGTCTTGGCCATGTGTAGAAAGATTGCCCAAGTAGGCGGGCATATGTGGCGACAGATGATGGCGGTTACATGAGCACCTCCGATGTGGAGGATGAGGAGGAGGATGTCGCTGCCACCAGCGGTGACCTCGTCCGTCGAGGCAAAGATACCATGGGCTACATGAATATTATTGTGCAGCGTGTGCTTAGCACACAAATCCAGCAGCCCGAGATGATGCAGCGACATAAATTGTTCCAGATTTTCTTCGTCATCAAGAACCGTCGGGCACGTGTCATCATTGATGGAGGAAGCTGCAACAATTTGGTGAGTTCTGATGTGGTTAAGAAGCTTGATTTGACCACACGCCCACATCCACATCCATACTACATTCAGTGGTTAAATGACTCTGGAAAAGCTAAGGTAACACAAACTTGCAGAGTTCCTTTTTCCATTGGTTCCTATGTGGATTCTGTTGATTGTGATGTTGTACCCATGCAAGCTTGTTCACTTTTATTGGGTAGACCTTGAGAATTTGATAATGATGCTGTACACCATGGTAAAAGTAATAAGTACACTTTTATGCATAAAGGAACTAAAATTACTTTGTTACCAATGACCCCTGCTGAAATTGTACAAGCTGATTTAGAACGAGCTGCTAGTTTGAAAAATAAAAGCCCTGAAATTCAGCAACCTGTTAATTCTGCTTCTACACCAAGTAATGTTAATGATTCTTCAAGTTCTAAGGGTGCTGCAATTAAATTACAAGGTCGTTCATGTCTTGCCACAAAATCAGAGCTTGCTGAAATTTCTACTGATGATATTTGCTATGCTTTGATATGCAAACAAGCCTTGTTTTTGCTTGGTGATATTGCTTCTAGTGCTTTGCCTCCTGCTGTCACTAACCTTTTGCAGGAGTATGAGGATGTTTTCCCAGCTGAGATACCCCCGGGATTGCCACCTTTGAGAGGGATTGAGCATCAAATTGATTGGATTCCTGGTGCTACTTTACCAAACCGTGCTGCTTATAGAACCAACCCTGAGGAGACTAAGGAGATACAACGACAAGTCCAAGACCTTTTGGATCGTGGGTATGTTCGTCAATCACTTAGTCCTTGTGCTGTTCCTGTACTTTTGGTTCCTAAGAAAGATGGTTCTTGGCGTATGTGTGTAGATTGTAGAGCCATTAATAACATTACTATTAGGTATCGTCATCCTATTCCTAGGCTAGACGACATGCTTGATGAGTTATGTGGTGCTATAATTTTCACTAAAATTGATTTGCGTAGTGGCTACCATCAAATTAGAATGAAACTTGGAGATGAATGGAAAACAGCTTTCAAAACCAAATTCGGGTTGTATGAGTGGTTAGTAATGCCTTTTGGGTTAACTAATGCACCCAGTACTTTCATGCGTTTGATGAATGAGGTTTTAAGACCTTTTATTGGCAAATTTGTGGTTGTTTACTTTCATGATATCTTGATTTATAGCAAATCCATGGATGATCATATGATTCATTTGCGTGCTGTTTTTGATGCTTTGCGAGTTGCACGTTTATTTGGTAACCTTGAGAAGTGCACCTTTTGCACGGATCGAGTCTCTTTTCTTGGCTATGTTGTGACTTCATAGGGAATTGAGGTGGATGAGACGAAGATTGAAGCCATAAAGAGCTGGCCTGTACCAAAAACTATCACACAGGTGAGGAGTTTTCTTGGTCTTGCAGGTTTCTACCGCTGCTTTGTCAAAGATTTCAGCACCATTGCTGCACCATTGCATGAGTTGACAAAGAAGGGCGTTGACTTCCATTTTGGTAAGGTACATCATGAGTCTTTTGATGCTTTGAAGGACAAACTTACACATGCACCATTGCTGCAATTACCCAATTTTGATAAGACTTTTGATCTTGAATGTGATGCTAGTGGTATAGGCATTGGTGGTGTTTTGACGCAAGATGGTAAACCTGTTGCATACTTTAGTGAGAAAATTACTGGGCCTGTTTTGAATTATTCCACGTATGATAAGGAACTATATGCACTTGTACGTTCTTTAGAGACGTGGCGTCATTATTTGTTGCCCAAAGAATTTGTTATTCATTCTGATCATGAATCACTTAAGTATATTCGATCTCAATGCAATTTGAACCGTAGACATGCTAAATTGGTTGAGTTTATTGAGTCTTTTCCTTATATTATTAAACATAAGAAAGGGAAGGATAATGTGATTGCTGATGCTTTATCTAGGCGATATACTTTGTTCTCTCAACTTGATTGTAGAATTTTTGGACTTGAGGCAATTAAAGAACAATATGTTGCTGATTTTGATTTTAAAGATGTATTGCTGCACTGTAAAGAAGGTCGTGCTTGGCACAAATTTGTGTTGAATGATGGATTCTTGTTTAGAGCTAACCGCCTATGCATTCCAGTTGGTTCCGTTCGTCTTTTGTTGTTGCAGGAGGCGCATGGAGGTGGATTGATGGGTCATTTTGGTGCTAAGAAGACAGAGGATATTTTGGCCACACACTTCTTTTGGCCAAGGATGAGGAAAGATGTTGAGCGTTTTGTTGCTCGCTGCACTACATGTCAAAAAGCTAAGTCTCGATTGAATCCACATGGTTTATACATGCCACTTCCTGTTCCTTCTATTCCTTGGGCGGATATTTCTATGGACTTTATTTTAGGACTGCCTAGGACTAAGAGGGTGAGCGATAGCATTTTTGTTGTCATGGATCGCTTTTCCAAGATGGCACACTTTATATCATGTCATAAAACTGATGATGCTAGTTATATTGCCGATCTTTTTTTCAAAGAAATTGTACGTTTGCATGGTATGCCTTCTACTATTGTTTCAGATCGTGATGCAAAATTCTTGAGTCATTTTTGGCGCACACTTTGGAATAAGTTGGGTACAAAGTTGTTATTTTCTACAACTTGTCATCCACAAACTAATGGACAAACTGAGGTTGTGAACCGCACTTTGGGTACTATGTTGCGAGCTATTTTGAAGAAAAATTTGAAGCAATGGGAAGAATGCTTACCACATATTGAGTTTGCTTATAATCGGGCAACACATTCTACTACCAAGGTAAGTCCATTCAAGGTAGTGTATGGTTTTGATCTCCGTACTCCACTTGATATACTTCCTCTACCTATGAATGAGAGAGTTCATGTTGATGCTAAGGAGCGTGCTGAATTTATTTTACAAATGCATGAGACCACTAGACTTAGCATTGAAAAGATGAATGAAAAGTATAAAATTGCTGGTAGTAAGGGAAGAAAGGAAGTAAAGCTTGATGTAGGAGATTTAGTGTGGTTACACTTAAGGAAGGATAGATTTCCAGAATTGAGAAAGTCTAAACTAATGCCTAGAGCTGATGGTCCATTCAAAATAATAGAGAAGATTAATGATAATGCATACAAACTTGAGTTGCCTCCCGAGTTCGGGGTTAGTCCTACTTTTAACATTTCAGATTTGAAACCATACTTGGGAGAAGAGGATGAGCTCGAGTCGAGGACGACTCCACTTCAAGAGGGGGAGGATGATGAGGACATCACTCCTATGGATACACACAACACTCCTCCAAATCTAGACTTGCAAGGTCCAATGACTAGAGCTCGTGCACGACGACTAAATTTAGAGGTGAGCTCGTTCCTACGTTCTTCGCTATATGTTACTTTTGAGAATGGTTTACTACCTAAGGATTATTTTATGATTAGAAACCATGGAGATGACCAGGAGATGATGGGAGAAAGAGTTGGGAACGTGGAGGACCAGCAAGGGCTTGGAAGCCAAAGTGGCGGCCCAATCAAAACCGACTTCGAGTCTGTTTCGGGGCCCAGGACCAGTCTATACTAAAACAATCGCCCAGGATGCATACTGACTCGGATTTGGACGTTCTACATATGCACGGAAAGATAAGGAGAAGACCTTTCCAATGCCGCCGGCCTCATGTCAAAATTCATCCGGAGTCATCGGGAATCGTCAAAACAAGAGAGAGTCCAGAATCTGTGTCGGTGCTGCGTCGCCTATTTTTGGCCTTTGGGCTTTGTATCTAGTTGAGCCCAATTAGGGGCGCGTCCAGAGGGTCTTGCACGACCCTAGGGTCTTTATATACAGCCGCCACCGCACCATTAGGGTTTGGGTTTTGCTTAGATCAATTCTGTTCATAAACAGTTTCGCCGTTCATCGGTTTGTGAGACCCCAACTTTGAGAGTTTAATCATACATCTGCAATTGTGTTGCATTCTTCGTTGTTCTTACTTGTGTTCTTGATTCGCAGACAGGGATTAGCCTTCTCGGCGAGGTCAATCTCTTTGGACGGTTGATAACCAGAGGAGACGTCGTGCTGCGATTGCGGGGTTTAGAACGTGCTGTTCTGAAGCCGGATCGATTTGTGTGTCGCCTCCGACCAAATCAACTTACCAAGAACCTTTTGGAAGATCGGGAACCCTTGTTCACATCACAGATATAATTTATCTATTTTTTTGTTATCTTCAATCGAGCCTATTTCCACCAATCTAAGCCATTTTCATGGGCTAAAGCACATCCTATCGAGAGACAATAGCAATATTCATGTCCTAGACAGGTACTCTTTCTAATGTAATTTTGAGCCTGTCTAATGTGTCCGTGGACTATAGCACATGCCCTCGAGGGTCAAATATTATTTATGTTTTTTTGTTATTTTCATCGAGCCAGCTTTCATCCATCTAAGTCATTTTCGTGGGCTGTAGCACATTCTATCGGGAGAGTATAACAATATTGATGACCTAGGCTCGTTCTCTTTTCGATGTAATTTTGATCCTGTCTAAGGTGTCCATGGGCTATAGCATATGCCCTCGAGGGACATATATCATTTATCTATTTTTTTTGTTATCTTCATTTGAGCCAATTTTCACCCATCTAAGCCATTTTCATGAGCTGTAGCACATCCTATCGAGAGACTATAGCAATATTCATGTCCTTGACTCGTCCTCTTTCTGACATAATTTTGAGCCTGTCTAAGGTGTTCGTGGGTTATAGCATATGTCCTCGAGTGTCAGACATCATGTATGTGGTTATTTTTGTTATCTTCGTTCGAGCAAATTTTCACCCATCTAAGCCATTTTCATGGGCAATAGCACATCCTATTGAGAGACTATCGAAATATTTATGTCCTAGACTCGTCCTCTTTCCCACGTAATTTTGAGCCTATCTACGGTGTCCGTGGGCTGTAGCACATGCCCTCGAGGGTCAGATATCATTAATGTTTTTATTTTTGTTATCTTTATTCGAGCCAATTTTCACCCATCTAAGCCATTTTCATGGTCTATAGCACATCATATCGAGAGACTATCGAAATATCCATGTCCTGGACTCGTCTTCTTCCCAATCTAACTTTGAGCCTGTCTAAGGTTTTCGTGAGCTATAGCATATGGCCTCGAGGGTCAGATATGGTTTATGTTTTTTTTTATTTTCATTCAAGCCAATTTTCACCCATCTAAGCCATTTTCATGGGCTATAGCACATCCTATCGGGAGACTAGCAATATTCATATCCTAGACTCGTCCTCTTTCTGATGTAATTTTTAGGCTGTCTAAGGTGTCTGTGGGCTATAGCACATGGCCTCAATGGCCACATATCTGTTATCTTTTTTTTGTTATCTTCATTCGAGCCAATTTTCACCCATCTAAGCCATTTTCATGGGCTATAGCACATCCTATCGAGAGACTAGCAATATTCATATCCTAGGCTCGTCCTCTTTCCGATGTAATTTTGTGGCTGTCTAAGGTATCCGTGGGCACATGGCCTCGATGGTCACATATCAGTTATCTTTTTTTGTTATCTTCATTCGCGCCAATTTTCACCCATCTAAGCCATTTTCATGAGCTATAGCACATCCTATCGAGAGACTATGGCAATATTCATGTCCTAGGCTTGTGTGGTTTCTGATGTAATTCTGAGCCTGTCTAAGGTGTCCGTGGGGTATAACACATGCCCTCCCGGGTGAGATATCATTTATCTATTTTTTTGTTATCTTTATTCGAGCCATGTTCCACCAATCTAAGCTATTTTTATGGGCCATAGCACATCCTATCAAGAGACTATAGCAATATTTATGTCCTAGACTCGTCCTCTTTCTGACGTAATTTTGGGCCCGGCTAAGGTGTCCGTGGGCTACAGCACATGTCCTCGAGGGTCAGATATCATTTATGTGTTTATTTTTGTTATCTTCATTCGAGCCAATTTTCACCCATCCTAGCCATTTTCATGGGTTATAGCAGATCCTATCGAGCGACTATCAAAATATTCATGTCCTAGACTCGTCCTCTTTCTGAAGTAATTTTGAGTTTGTCTAAGTTGTCCGTGGGCTATAGCACATGTCATCGAGGGTCAGATATCATTTATGTGTTTATTTTTGTTATCATCATTCGAGCCAATTTTCACCCATCTAAACCGTTTTCATGAGCTATAGCACATCCAATCGAGAGACTATAGCAATATTCATGTCCCAGAGTCGTCCTCTTTTTGATGTAATTTTGAGCCTGTCTAAGGTGTTTGTGGGCTGTAGCACATGTCCTTGAGGGTCAGATATCATTTATCTATTTTTCTGTTATCTTCAATCGAGCCTATTTCCACCAATCTAAGCCATTTTCATGGGCTATAGCACATCCTATCGAGAAACAATAGCAATATTCATGTCCTAGACACGTCCTCTTTCTGATGTAATTTTGAGCGTGTCTAATGTGTCCGTGGACTGTAGCACATGCCCTCGAGGGTCAAATATTATTAATGTTTTTTTGTTATTTTCATTCGAGCCAATTTTCATCCATCTAAGTCATTTTCGTGGGCTGTAGCACATTCTATCGAGAGACTATAACAATATTCACGACCTAGGCTCGTTCTCTTTCCGATGTAATTTTGAGTCTGTCTAAGGTGTCCATGGGCTATAGCATATGTCCTCGAGGGACAGATATCATTTATCTATTTTTTTGTTATCTTCATTTGAGCCAATTTTCACCCATCTAAGCCATTTTCATGAGCTGTAGCACATCCTATTGAGAGACTATAGCAATATTCATGTCCTAGACTCGTCCTCTTTCTGACGTAATTTTGATCCCGTCTAAGGTGTCCGGGGGATACAACACATGTCCTCGAGGGTTAGATATCATTTATGTGTTTATTTTTGTTATCATCATTCGAGCCAATTTTCACCCATCCTAGCCATTTTCACGGGTTATAGCAGATCCTATCGAGAGACCATCGAAATATTCATGTCCTAGACTCGTCCTCTTTCTGAAGTAATTTTGAGTTTGTCTAAGGTGTTCGTGGGCTATAGCACATGTCATCGAGGGTCAGATATCATTTATGTATTTATTTTTGTTATCATCATTCGAGCCAATTTTCACCCATCTAAACCGTTTTCATGGGCTATAGGACATCCTATCGAGAGACTATAGCAATATTCATGTCCTAGAGTCATCCTCTTTTTGATGTAATTTTAGTCTGTCTAAGGTGTTTGTGGGCTGTAGCACATGTCCTCGTGGGTCACATATCATTTATCTATTTTTTTGTTATCTTCAATCGAGCCTGTTTCCACCAATCTAAGCCATTTTCATGGGCTATAGCACATCCTATGGAGAGACAATAGCAATATTCATGTCCTAGACACGTCCTCTTTCTGATGTAATTTTGAGCCTGTCTAATGTGTCCGTGGACTATAGCACATGCCCTCGAGGGTCAAATATTATTTATGTTTTTTTGTTATTTTCGTTCGAGCCAATTTTCATCCATCTAAGTCATTTTCGTGGGCTGTAGCACATTCTATCGAGAGACTATAACAATATTCACGACCTAGGCTCGTTCTCTTTCCGATGTAATTTTGAGTCTGTCTAAGGTGTCCGTGGGCTATAGCATATGTCCTCGAGGGACAGATATCATTTATCTATTTTTTTGTTATCTTCATTTGAGCCAATTTTCACCCATCTAAGCCATTTTCATGAGCTGTAGCACATCCTATTGAGAGACTATAGCAATATTCATGTCCTAGACTCGTCCTCTTTCTGACGTAATTTTGATCCCGTCTAAGGTGTCCGGGGGATACAACACATGTCCTCGAGGGTTAGATATCATTTATGTGTTTATTTTGGTTATCATCATTCGAGCCAATTTTCACCCATCCTAGCCATTTTCACGGGTTATAGCAGATCCTATCGAGAGACCATCGAAATATTCATGTCCTAGACTCGTCCTCTTTCTGAAGTAATTTTGAGTTTGTCTAAGGTGTTCGTGGGCTATAGCACATGTCATCGAGGGTCAGATATCATTTATGTATTTATTTTTGTTATCATCATTCGAGCCAATTTTCACCCATCTAAACCGTTTTCATGGGCTATAGGACATCCTATCGAGAGACTATAGCAATATTCATGTCCTAGAGTCATCCTCTTTTTGATGTAATTTTTAGTCTGTCTAAGGTGTTTGTGGGCTGTAGCACATGTCCTCGTGGGTCACATATCATTTATCTATTTTTTTGTTATCTTCAATCGAGCCTGTTTCCACCAATCTAAGCCATTTTCATGGGCTATAGCACATCCTATGGAGAGACAATAGCAATATTCATGTCCTAGACACGTCCTCTTTCTGATGTAATTTTGAGCCTGTCTAATGTGTCCGTGGACTATAGCACATGCCCTCGAGGGTCAAATATTATTTATGTTTTTTTGTTATTTTCGTTCGAGCCAATTTTCATCCATCTAAGTCATTTTCGTGGGCTGTAGCACATTCTATCGAGAGACTATAACAATATTCATGACCTAGGCTCGTTCTCTTTCCGATGTAATTTTGAGCCTGTCTAACGTGTCCGTGGGCTATAGCATATGTCTTCGAGAGACAGATATCATTTATCTAATTTTTTGTTATCTTCATTTGAGCCAACTTTCACCCATCTATGCCATTTTCATGAGCTGTAGCACATCCTATCGAGCGACTATAGCAATATTCATATCCTAGACTTGTCCTCTTTCTGACATAATTTTGAGCCCGTCTAAGGTGTCCGTGGGCTATAGCATATGTTCTCGAGGGTCAGATATCATTTATGTGGTTGTTTTTGTTACCTTCGTTCGAGCCAATTTTCACCCATCTAAGCCATTTTCATGGGCAATAGCACATCCTATCGAGAGACTATCGAAATATTTATGTCCTAGACTCGTCCTCTTTTCGACGTAATTTTGAGTCCATCTATGGTTTCCATGGGCTGTAGCACATGCCCTCGAGGGTCAGATATCATTAATGTGTTTATTTTTGTTATCTTTATTCGAGCCAATTTTCACCCATCTAAGCCATTTTTATGGGCTATAGCACATCATATCGAGAGACTATTGAAATATTCATGTCCTGGACTCGTCTTCTTTCCGATCTAACTTTGAGCCGGTCTAAGGTTTCCGTGAGCTATAGCACATGGCCTCGAGGGTCAGATATGAATTATGGGTTTTTTTTGTTATTTTCATTCGAGCCAATTTTCACCCATTTAAGCCATTTTCATGGGCTGTAGCACATCCTATCGGGACTAGCAATATTCATATCCTCGGCTCGTCCTCTTTCCGATGTAATTTTGAGGCTGTCTAAGGTGTCCGCGGGCTATAGCACATGGCCTCAATGGTCGCATATCAATTATCTTTTTTTTTTCCTTCATTCGGGCAAATTTTCATCCATCTAAGCTATTTTCTTGGGCAGTAGCACATCCTATCGAGAGACTAGAAATATTCGTATCCTAAGCTCGTCCTCTTTTCGACGTTATTTTGAGGCTGTCTAATGTATCAGTGGGCACATGGCCTCGATGGTCACATATCAATTATCTTTTTTTTTTGTTATTTTCATTCGCGCCAATTTTCACCCATCTAAGCCATTTTCATGATCTATAGCACATCCTATCGAGAGACTATGGCAATATTCATGTCCTAGGCTTGTGTTCTTTCCGATGTAATTTTGAGCCTGTCTAAGGTGTTTGTGGGCTATAACACATGCCTTACCGGGTCAGATCTCATTTATCTATTTTTTTGTTATCTTTAGTCGAGCCATTTTCCACCCATCTAAGCCATTTTCATGGGCTATAACACATCCTATCAAGAGACTATAGCAATATTCATGTCCTAGACTCGTCCTCTTTCTGACATAATTTTGAGCCCGTCTAAGGTGTCCGTGGGCTACAACACATGTCCTCGAGGGTCAGATATCATTTATGTGTTTATTTTTGTTATCTTCATTCGAGGCAATTTTCACCCATCTAAGCCATTTTCATGGGCAATAGCACATCCTATCGAGAGACTATCGAAATATTTATGTCCTAGACTCGTCCTCTTTTCGACGTAATTTTGAGTCCATCTATGGTTTCCATGGGCTGTAGCACATGCCCTCGAGGGTCAGATATCATTAATGTGTTTATTTTTGTTATCTTTATTCGAGCCAATTTTCACCCATCTAAGCCATTTTTATGGGCTATAGCACATCATATCGAGAGACTATTGAAATATTCATGTCCTGGACTCGTCTTCTTTCCGATCTAACTTTGAGCCGGTCTAAGGTTTCCGTGAGCTATAGCACATGGCCTCGAGGGTCAGATATGAATTATGGGTTTTTTTTGTTATTTTCATTCGAGCCAATTTTCACCCATTTAAGCCATTTTCATGGGCTGTAGCACATCCTATCGGGACTAGCAATATTCATATCCTCGGCTCGTCCTCTTTCCGATGTAATTTTGAGGCTGTCTAAGGTGTCCGCGGGCTATAGCACATGGCCTCAATGGTCGCATATCAATTATCTTTTTTTTTATCTTCATTCGGGCAAATTTTCATCCATCTAAGCTATTTTCATGGGCAGTAGCACATCCTATCGAGAGACTAGAAATATTCGTATCCTAAGCTCGTCCTCTTTTCGACGTTATTTTGAGGCTGTCTAATGTATCAGTGGGCACATGGCCTCGATGGTCACATATCAATTATCTTTTTTTTTTGTTATTTTCATTCGCGCCAATTTTCACCCATCTAAGCCATTTTCATGATCTATAGCACATCCTATCGAGAGACTATGGCAATATTCATGTCCTAGGCTTGTGTTCTTTCCGATGTAATTTTGAGCCTGTCTAAGGTGTTTGTGGGCTATAACACATGCCTTACCGGGTCAGATCTCATTTATCTATTTTTTTGTTATCTTCAGTCGAGCCATTTTCCACCCATCTAAGCCATTTTCATGGGCTATAACACATCCTATCAAGAGACTATAGCAATATTCATGTCCTAGACTCGTCCTCTTTCTGACATAATTTTGAGCCCGTCTAAGGTGTCCGTGGGCTACAACACATGTCCTCGAGGGTCAGATATCATTTATGTGTTTATTTTTGTTATCTTCATTCGAGGCAATTTTCACCCATCCTAGCCATTTTCATGGGTTATAGCACATCCTATCGAGAGACTATAGCAATATTCATGTCCTAGGCTCGTTCACTTTCTGATGTAATTTTGAGCCTGTCTAAGGTGTCCGTGGGCTGTAGCATATACCCTCGAGGAACAGATATCATTTATCTATTTACTTTGTTATCTTCATTTCAGCCAATTTTCACCCATCTAAGCCATTTTTCATGAGCTGTAGCACATCCTATCGAGAGACTATACCAATATTCATGTCCTAGGCTCGGCGTCTTTCCGATGTAATTTTGACCCTGTCTAAGATGTCCGTGGGCTATAGTACATGCCCTCGAGAGTCAGATACCATTTTTCTATTTTTTGTTACCTTCATTCGACCCAATTTTCACCTATGTAAGCCATTTTCATGGGCTGTAGCACATCCTATCGAGAGACAATAGCATTATTTATGTCTTAGACACGTCCTCTTTCTGATGTAATTTTGAGCCTGTCTAATGTGTCCGTGGACTATAGCACATGCCCTCGAGGGTCAAATATTATTTATGTTTTTTTTGTTATTTTCATTCGAGCCAATTTTCATCCATCTAAGCCATTTTCATGGGCTGTAGCACATCCTATCGCGAGACAATAGCAATATTCATGTCGTAGACTCGTCCTCTTTCTGACATAATTTTGAGCCCGTCTAAGGTGTCCGTGGGCTATAGCATATGTCCTCGAGGGTCAGATATCATTTACCTATTTTTTTTGTTATCTTCATTCGAGCCAATTTTCACCCATCTAAGCCATTTTCATGAGCTGTAGCACATCCTATCGAGAGACTATAGCAATATTCATCTCCTAGGCTCGTTCTCTTTCCGATGTAAATTTGAGCCGATCTAAGGTGTCCGTGGGCTATAGCATATGCCCTCGAGGGACGGGTATCATGTATCTATTTTTTTTGTTATCTTCATTGGTGCCAATTTTCACCCATCTAAGCCATTTTTATGAGTTGTAGCACATCCTATCGAGAGACTATAGATATATTCATGTCGTAGGCTTGTCCTCTTTCCGATGTAATTTTGACCCTTTCTAAGATGTCCGTGGGCTATAGTACGTGCCCTCGAGAGTCAGATATCATTTATCTACTTTTTTGTTATCTTCATTCGAGCCAATTTTCACCCATATAAGCCATTTTCATGGGCTGTAGCACATCCTATCGAGAAACTAGCAATATTCATATCATAGGCTCGTCCCCTTTCCGAAATAAATTTGAGGCTGTCTAAGGTGTCCGTGGGTTATAGCACAGGCCATCGATGGTTAGATATGAATTATCTTTTTTTTGGTTATCTTCATTCAAGCCAATTTTCACCCCTCTAAGCCATTTTCATGAGCTATAGCACATCCTATCGAGAGACTATAGCAATATTCATGTCCTAGGCTTGTCTTCTTTTCGATGTAATTTTGAGCCTGTCTAAGGTATCCGTGGGCTATAGCACATGCCCTCGAGGGTCAGATATCATTTATCTATTTTTTTTTGTTATCTACATTCGAGCCAATTTTCACCTATCTAAGCCATTTTCATAGGTTATAGCACATCCTATCGAGAGACTATAGCAATATTCATGTCCTAGACTCGTCCTCTTTCTGACATAAGTTTGAGCCCGTCTAAGATGTCCGTGGGCTATAGCACATGCCCTCGACGGTCAGATATCATTTATCTATTTTTTTGTTATCTTCAATTGAGCCTATTTCCACCAATCTAAGCCATTTTCATGGGCTATAGCACATCCTATCAAGAGACAATAGCAGTATTCATGTCCAAGACACGTCCTCTTTCTGATGTAATTTTGAGCCTATCTAATGTGTCCATGGACTATAGCACATGCCCTCGAGTGTCAAATATTATTTATGTTTTTTTGTTATCTTCATTTGAGCCAATTTTCAACCATCTAAGCCATTTTCATGAGCTGTAGCACATCCTATCGAGAGACTATAGCACTATTATTGTCCTAGACTCGTCCTCTTTCTGACGTAATTTTGAGCCCGTCTAAGGTGTCCGTGGGCTATAGCACATGTCCTCGAGGGTCAGATATCATTTATGTGTTTATTCTTTTTATCTTCATTCGAGCCAATTTTCATCCATCTAAACCGTTTTCTTGGGCTATAGCACATCCTATCGAGAGACTATAGCAATATTCATGTTCTAGAGTCGTTCTCTTTTTGATGTAATTTTGAGCCTGTCTCAGGTGTTTGTGGGCTATAGCACATGTCCTCGAGGGTCAGATATCATTTTTCTATTTTTTTGTTATCTTCAATCGAGCCTATTTCCACCAACCTAAGCCATTTTCATGGGCTATAGCACATCCTATCGAGAGACAATAGCAATATTCATGTCCTAGACACGTCCTCTTTCTCATGTAATTTTGAGCCTGTCTAATGTGTCCTTGGACTATAGATAAAGCCCTCGAGGGTCAAATATTATTTATGTTTTTTTGTTATTTTCATTCGAGCCAATTTTCATCCATCTAAGTCATTTTCATGGGTTGTAGCACATTTTATCGAGAGACTATAACAATATTCATGACCTAGGCTCGTTCTATTTCCGATGTAATTTGGAGCCTGTCTAAGGTGTCCGTGGGCTATAGCATATGCCCTCGAGGGACAGATATCATTGGTCTATTTTTTTGTTATCTTCATTTGAGCCAAATTCACCCATCTAAGCCATTTTCATGAGCTGTAGCACATCCTATCGAGAGACTATAGCAATATTCATGTCCTAGACTCGTCCTCTTTCTGACGTAATTTTGAGCCCGTCTAAGGTGTCAGTGGGCTATAGCATATGTTCTCAAGGGTCCGATATCATTTATACGGTTATTTTTGTTATCTTCGTTCGAGCCAATTTTCACTCATCTAAGCCATTTTCATGGGCAATAGCACATCCTATCGAGAGACTATCGAAATATTTATGTCCTCGACTCGTCCTCTTTCCGACGCAATCTTGAGCCTATCTATGGTGTCCGTGGGCTGTAGCACATGTCCTCGAGGGTCAGATATCATTAATGTGTTTATTTTTGTTATCTTTATTCGAGCCAATTTTCACCCATCTAAGCCATTTTTATGGGCTATAGCACATCATATCGAGAGATTATTGAAATATTCATGTCCTGGACTCGTCTAAGCCATTTTTATGTTTTTTTGTTATTTTCATTCGAGCCAATTTTCACCCATCTAAGCCATTTTCATGGGTTGTAGCACATCCTATGGAGAGACTAGCAATATTCATATCCTAGGCTCGTTCTCTTTCCGATGTAATTTTTAGGCTGTGTAAGGTGTCTGTGGGCTATAGCACATGGCCTCAATGGTCACATATCAATTATCTTTTTTTTGTTATCTTCATTCGAGCCAATTTTCACCCATCTAAGCCATTTTCATGGGCTGTAGCACATCCTATCGAGAGACTACCAATATTCATATCCTAGGCTCGTTCTCTTTCCGATGTAATTTTGAGGCTGTCTAAGGTATCCGTGGGCACATGGCCTCGATGGTCATATATCAATTATCTTTTTTTGTTATTTTCATTCTGGGCCAATTTTCACCCATCTAAGCCATTTTCATGAGCTATAGCACATCCTATCGAGAGACTGTGGCAATATTCATGTCCTAAGCTTGTGTTCTTTCCGATGTAATTCTGAGCCTGTCTAAGGTGTCCGTGGGCTATAACACATGCCCTCCCGGGTCAGATATCATTTATTTATTTTTTTGTTATCTTCATTCGAGCCATTTTCCGCCCATCTAAGCTATTTTCATGCGCGATAACACATCCTATCAAGAGGCTATAGCAATATTCATGTCCTAGACTCGTCCTCTTTCTGACGTAATTTTGAGCCCGTCTACGGTGTCCGTGGGCTATAGCACATGTCCTCGAGGGTCATATATCATTTATGTGTTTATTTTTATTATCTTCATTCGAGCAAATTTTCACCCATCCTAGCCATTGTCATGGGTTATAGCACATCCTATCGAGAGACTGTGGCAATATTCATGTCCTAGGCTTGTGTTCTTTCCGATGTAATTCTGAGCCTGTCTAAGGTGTCCGTGGGCTATAACACATGCCCTCCCGGGTCAGATATCATTTATCTATTTTTTTATCTTCATTCGAGCCATTTTCCACCCATCTAAGCTATTTTCATGGGCTATAGCACATCCTATCAAGAGACTGTGGCAATATTCATGTCCGAGACTCGTCCTCTTTCTGACGTAATTTTGGGTCCGTCTAAGGTGTCCGTGGGCTATAGCACATGTCCTCGAGGGTCAGATATCATTTACGTGTTTATTTTTGTTATCTTCATTCGAGCCAATTTTCACCCATCTAAATCGTTTTCATGGGTATAGCACATCCTATCAAGAGACAATAGCAATTTTCATGTCCTAGACACGTCCTCTTTCTGATGTAATTTTGAGCCTGTCAAATGTGTCCGTGGACTATAGCACATGCCCTCGAGGGTCCAATATTATCTATGTTTTTTTTGTTATTTTCAGTCGAGCCAATTTACATCCATATAAGCCATTTTCGTGGGCTGTAGCACATTCTATCGAGGGACTATAGCAATATTCGTGGGCTGTAGCACATTCTATCGAGGGAATTTTTTTGGCGGGATGGATGCAGCAGAAAGTGGAGACTGTGGGGGGTTGGTCCGAGGTGTTGAGGGTGGGTTTAGGGTGGGATTAGGGTGGGCGTGTCGATCAATCAACCCTAGCACACAAAGCCGAATAAAATAGAAGGTGGTGGAGGGGAT
Organism: Eleusine indica; assembly: GCA_030378355.1. Classification (NCBI taxonomy): domain Eukaryota; kingdom Viridiplantae; phylum Streptophyta; class Magnoliopsida; order Poales; family Poaceae; genus Eleusine; species Eleusine indica. Next base: position 437,385 of record JARKIM010000012.1, on the reverse strand, counting down.
GGCAGCTAGGGTTGCAAGGGAAAACACTACTGATGACTAAAACACAAACTAAAGAAGCGACTAAACAAGAACTAGGGTCTAGAGTCAACACTACGGACTCTGAAATTGAAATATGCAAAAGGCTAACACGTGGTTATGGGTGGTGGGGAATTCTTTTTTGGCTTTTCTATGGATGATAGGATGAACACGAAAATGAAACTAACTAAGGGTAGTGCGAATCTAACGGTGCGCCTAAAGCTCTGATTACCACTTGATGTGAACAAGGGTTCCTGATCTTCCGAAAGGTTCTTGGTAAGTTGATTTGGTCGGAGGCGGCACACAAATCGAACCGGCTTCAGAACAACATGTTCTAAATCCCGCAATCGTTGCACGACGTCTGCTATGGTTATCAACCGGCGTTGCACGGTTGACCATGACGAGAACACTAATCCCAACCTGTGAATCAAAAACACAAGAAAGAACAACAAAGAAAGCAACCAATTTGTAGATGAATAATTAATCTCACAAAGTTTTGGTCTCACAAACTGATGAACGATGACACTGTTTATGAACAGAATGAATCTAAGCAAAACCCGAACCTATTGGTGCGGCAGTGGCTGTATATAAAGACCCTAGGATCGTGCAAGATCCTCTGGACACGCCTCTAATTGGGCTCAACTGGACAAAATGGCCACAAACAGGCAACGCAGCAACGACACAGATTCTGGACCCTCTCTTGCTTCGACGATTCCCGATGACTCCTGATGAATTTTGAGATGAGACTGACGACATTGGAAAGGTCTTCTTCCTATATTTCCATTAATATGTAGAACTTCCAAATACGACTCCGTATGCGTCCTGGGCGTCCATTTTAGTGCAGACTGGTCCTGGGCCCCGAAACAGACTTGAAGTCGGTTTTGTTGGGCCTCCACCTTAGCTTCCACGCCCTTGCTGGTCCTCCACGTCTCCAAGTCCTTGTCCCATCATCTCTTGGTACTCTCCATGGTTCCTAATTATAACATAATGATTAGGTACGGTAGCAAACCATTCTCAAATGTGACATATAATGAAGAATGTAGGAACATTCTGTCAAGGGACCAGAGCAATTTGTATGTCCTAGACTCGCGCTCTTTCTGATGTGATTTTGAGCCTATCTATGGTGCCCATGGGTTATAGCACAATCCTCAAGGGTCATATATTATTTATGTGTTTTTTTGTGATCTTCATTTCGAGTCAATTTTTCACACGTCTAAGCCATTTCATATGCTATAGCACACGCCCTCGTTGATGAGATATTATTTTTGTATTTTTTTATCTTCATTTTGAGCCAATTTTCCACACACCTAAGCCATTTCATGTGCTAGAGCCCATGCTCTCTATAGCCCAAAGCAATTTTTATGTCCTAGCCTAGTCCTTTTTTCGATGCAATTTTGAGTCTGTCTAAGGTGTCTGTGAGCTATAGCAATGTGGTATCAGATTGTCTGTCTCCTTGTAGTTGGATCCCCAACTTTTTGGAATGTTCCAAATTGCACTTGAGCATCCAAGTCTAGATCAATACCAGCAAAAACATCTCGGAACAAGGTTCGAGCGCCATGCCAAATGTGTCCGAAAAAGAAGAGGAAAGCAAAGGTAGCATGACCAAAAGTGAACCAACCCCTTGGACTGCTGCGAAAAACACCATCTGATTTCAAAGTAGCTCGATCTAATTCAAAAATTTCTCCTAATTGAGCACGCCTCGCTTATTTTTTTACAGTAGCAGGATCAGAATAACTTACTCCATTAAGTTCGCCACCTTAGAACTCTACCGTTACGCCTACTTGTTCAACGCTATATTTGGATTCTGCTCTTCTAAAAGGAACGTCCGCTCCCACAATTCCCTCTTCATCTACCAAAACTACCGGAAATGTTTCAAAAAAAGTAGGCATACGACATACAAAAAGCTCGCGTCCTTCTTTATCTCTAAAGACGGGATGTCCTAACCATCCACACATATAAGCCCTCGAGGGTCAGATATCATTTACGTGTTTTTTTAGTCTCTTCATTCGAGCTAATTTTTCACACATATAAGCCATTTCATGTGCTATAGTCCATGCTCTCTATATGCCAAAGAAATTTTTATGTTCTAGATTAGTCCTCTTTTCGATGTAATTTTGAGACCATCTAAGCTGTATGTGGGCTATAGCACATGGATAGATATTATTTAGTACTTTTCTATGCTCACCATTTTGATCCTATTTTTTACATTTCTAAGCCAATTCAGGTGCTATAACATATGCTTTCAATAGGTAAAAGCAATTTTCTGATGCATTTTTGAGCCGATCTAAGGTGTCCATGGGCTATTGCACACATCCCAAGGGTCAGATATCATTTAAGTATTTCTGTTGTGATTGCCATTTTGAGCTAATTTCCACCCATCTAAGCCATCTTCATGGGCTATAGCCCATTCTATCGAGAGACTAAAGGAATTTTCATGTCCTAGACTGGTCCTCTTTTCGATGCAATTTTGAGGAAATCTAACCTGTCCATGGCTAGCACATACCCTCAAGATCAAATACTATTTAGTATTTTCTTTAATCACCATTTTGATCCTATTTTTCATATTTCTAAGCCATTTCATGTGCCATAGCACATGCTCTCAAGATTTTCGATGCAATTGTGAGCCTGTCAAAGGTGTCCACGGGCTATAGCACACGCCTAGAGTGTCAGACATCATTTACGTATTTCTATTGCGATAAACATTTCAAGCCGATTTTGCACCCATCTAAGCCATTTTCATAGGCTATAGCACATTCTGTCAAGGGACCAGAGCAATTTGTATCTCCTAGACTCGCCGTCTTTCTGATGTGATTTTGAGCCTATCTAATGTGCCCGTGGGTTATAGCACAAGCCTCAAGGGTCAGATATTATTTATGTGTTTTTTTGTTATCTTCATTCAAGCTAATTTTCCACACGTATAAGCCATTTCATGTGCTATAGTCCGTGCTCTCTATATGCCAAAGCAATTTTTATGTCGTAGACTACTCCACTTTTCAATATAATTTTGAGACCATCTAAGCTGTCCGTGGGCTATAGCACACGCCCTATCAGGTAGATATTATTTGCTATTTTTTTGTGATCACCATTTTGTTCCTATTTATCACATTTCTGAGCCATTTCATGTGCTATAGCACATGTTCTCAACTGGTCGAAGCAATTTTCTGATGCAATTTGAGCTTGTATAAGGTGTCCATGAGCTATAGCACATGCCCTGGGGGTCAAATACTATTTACGTATTTCTGATGTGATCGCCATTTTAGGCCAATTTTCACCCATCTAAGACATTTTCATGGGCTATAGCACATCCTATCGAGAGACTGGAGCAATTTTCATGTCCTAGACATGTCCTCTTTTCAATGTAATTTTGAGCCAGTCTAAGGTGTCCGTGGGCTATAGCACATGCCCTCGAGGGTCAGATATCAATTATGTATTTTTTTGTTATCTTCATTGGAGTCAATTTTCCACACATCTAAGCCATTTTATGTGCTATAGTACATACTGTTGAGAGACTAAAGCAATTTTCATGTTATAGAGTCAGCCTCTTTTTGATCTGATTTTGAGTCTGTCTACGGTGTTCGTGGGCTACAGAACAAGCCCTCAAGGTTCTCATATTATTTTTGTGATTTTTTGTTATCTTCATTTCGAGCCAATTTTCCACAATTTTCTAAGCATTTCATGTGCTGCGGCACATGCTCACAACAGGTCAAAGCAATCTTCCAATGCAAGTTTGAGCCTGTCTAAGGTGTTCATGGGCTACAGCACATATCCTGAGGGTCAGATATCATTTACGTATTTCTGTTATGATTGCCGTTTCATGACAATTCCCACCCATCTAGGCCATTTTCAAGGGCTGTAGCACATTCTATCGAGAGACCAAAGCAATTTTCATGTCCTAGAGTTAGCTGCTTTTTGATGTGATTTTGAGTCTGTCTATGGTGTTCGTGAGCTATAGAACAAGACCTCAAGGGTCAGATATCATTTTTGTGTTTTTTTTTATTTCTTGCCAATTTTTTGCACTGTAAGCCATTTCATGTGCTATAGCACATGCCCTCGAGGATGAGATATTATTTTTGTATTATTTTTGTTATCTTCATTTTGAGCAAATTTTCCACACATCTAAGCCATTTCATGTGCTATAGCCCATGCTCTCAATAGGCCAAAGCAATTTTTATGTCCTAGACTAGTCCTCTTTTCGATGCAATTTTGAGGATATCTAAGATGTCCGTAGGCTATAGCACACGCGCTATAGGGGTAGATATTATTTGCTATTTTTTTGTGATCACCATTTTGTTCCTATTTGTCAATGTCTGAGCCATTTCATATACTATTTGCTATTTTTCTAATGCAATCTAAGCCTGTCTAAGGTGTCCGTGGGCTATAGCACACACCCTGAGGGTCCGATATCATTTACGTATTTCTCATGTGATCGCTATTTCAGGCCAGTTTTCACTCATCTAAGCCATTTTCATGGGCTATAGCACATATCCTGAGGGTCAGATATCATTTACGTATTTCTGTTATGATTGCCGTTTCATGACAATTCCTACCCATCTAAGCCGTTTTCAAGGGCTGTAGCACATTCTATCGAGAGACCAAAGCAATTTTCATGTCCTAGAGTTAGCTGCTTTTTGATGTGATTTTGAGTCTGTCTATGGTGTTCGTGAGCTATAGAAGAAAACCTCAAGGGTCAGATATCATTTTTGTGTTTTTTTATTTCGAGCCAATATTTTGCACTGTAAGCCATTTCATGTGCTATAGCATATGCCCTCGAGGATGAGATATTATTTTTGTATTATTTTTGTTATCTTCATTTCGAGCAAATTTTCCACACATCTAAGCCGTTTCATGTGCTATAGCCCATGCTCTCAATAGGCCAAAGCAATTTTTATGTCCTAGACTAGTCCTCTTTTCGATGCAATTTTGAGGATATCTAAGATGTCCGTAGGCTATAGCACACGCGCTATAGGGGTAGATATTATTTGCTATTTTTTTGTGATTACCATTTTGTTCCTGTTTGTCAATGTCTGAGCCATTTCATGTACTATTTGCTATTTTTCTAATGCAATCTAAGCCTCTCTAAGGTGTCCATGGGCTATAGCACACACCCTGAGGGTCCGATATCATTTACGTATTTCTCATGTGATCGCTATTTCAGACCAATTTTCACTCATCTAAGCCATTTTCATGGGCTATAGCACATCCGATCGAGAGACTAGAGCAAAACTCATGTCCTAGACTTGTCCTATTTTCGATGTAATTTTGAGTCCGTCTAAGGTGTCTGTGAGCTATAACACATGCCCTCGAGGGTCAAATTTCATTTACGTGTTTTTTCAGTCTCTTCATTCGAGCTAATTTTCCACACATATAAGCCATTTCATGTGCTATAGTCCATGCTCTCTATAAGCCAAAGCAATTTTTATGTTCTAGATTAGTCCTCTTTTCGATGTAATTTTGAGACCACCTAAGCTATATGTGGGCTATAGCACATGGATAGATATTATTTAGTACTTTTCTATGCTCACCATTTTGATCCTATTTTTCACATTTCTAAGCCAATTCAGGTGCTATAACATATGCTTTCAATAGGTCAAAGCAATTTTCTGATGCATTTTTTAGCCGATCTAAGGTGTCCGTGGGCTATTGCACACATCCCAAGGGTCAGATATCATTTAAGTATTTCTGTTATGATTGCCATTTTGAGCTAATTTTCACAGATCGAAGCCATTTTCATGGGCTATAGCACATTCTATCGAGAGACTAAAGGAATTTTCATGTCCTAGAGTGGTCCTCTTTTTGATGCAATTTTGAGGAAATCTAACCTGTCACTGGGTAGCTCATACCCTCAAGATTAAATATGATTTAGTATTTTCTTTAATCACCATTTGGATCCTATTTTTCACATTTCTATGGCATTTCATGTGCCATAGCACATGCTCTCAATATTTTTGATGCAATTCTGAGCCTATCAAAGGTGTCCATGGGCTATAGCACACGCCAAGAGTGTCAGATATCATTTATGTATTTCTGTTGTGATAATCATTTCAAGTCGATTTTGCACCCATCTAATCCATTTTCATAGGCTATAGCACATTCTGTCAAGGGACCAGAGCAATTTGTATGTCCTAGACTCGCCCTCTTTCTGATGTGATTTTGAGCCTATCTATGGTGCCTGTGGGTTATATCACAAGCCTCAAGGGTCAGATATTATTTATGTGTTTTTTTGTGATCTTCATTTCGAGTCAATTTTTCACACGTCTAAGCCATTTCATGTGATATAGCACACGCCCTCGTTAATGAGATATCATTTTTGCATTCTTTTTATCTTTATTTTGAGCTAATTTTCCACACACCTAAGCCATTTCATGTGCTAGAGCCCATGCTCTCTATAGCCCAAAGCAACTTTTATGTCCTAGACTTCTCCTATTTTCGATGCAATTTTGAGTCTGTCTATGGTGTTTGTGGGCTCTAGCACATGTCCTCGAGGGTTAGATATCATTTATGTGTTTATTTTTGTTATCTTCATTCGAGCCAATTTTCACCCATCTAAGCCATTTTCATGGGCTATAGCACATCCTATCGAGAGTGTATCAAAATGTTTATGTCCTAGACACGTCTTCTTTTATATGTAATTTTGAGCCTGTCTAAGATTTTCGTGAGCTAGAGCACATGTCCTCGAGGGCCAGATATGATTTATGTGTTTTTTTTAATTTTCATTCGAGCTAATTTTCACCCATCTAAGCCATTTTCATAGGCTGTAGCACATCCTATCAAGAGACTATAGCAATATTCATGTTCTAGGCTCCTCCTCTTTCCGATGTAATTTTGCGGTTGTCTAAGGTGTCCGTGGGCTATAGCACATGCCCTCGATGGTCAGATATCAGTTATCCATTTTTTTGTTATCTTTATTCGAACCAAATTTCACCAATCTAAGCCATTTTCATGAGCTATTGGACATCCTATCGAGAGACTATAGCAATATTCATGTCCTAGGCTCGTGCTCTTTCCGACGTAATTTTGAGCCTGTCTAAGGTGTCCGTGGGCTATAGCACATGCCCTCAAGAGTCAAATATGATTTATGTATTTTTTTGTTAACTTTCTCTCGAGCCAATTTTCATCCATCTAAGTCATTTACATGGACTATATTATACCCTATCGAGAGACCATAGAAATATTCATGTCCTAGACTCGTTCTCTTTCTGATGTAATTTTGAGTCTGTCTAAGGTGTCCGTGGGCTATAGCACATGTCCTCGAGGGTCAGATATCATTGATGTATTTATTTTTGTTATCTTTATTCGAGCCAATTTTCACCCATCTAAGACATTTTCATGGGCTATAGCACATCCTATCAAGACACTATCGAAATATTCATGTCCTAGACTCGTCTTCTTTCCGATCTAATTTTGAGCCTGTCTAAGGTTTCCGTGAGCTATAGCACATGCCCTCGGGGGTTAGATATGATTTATGTGTTTTTTTTGTTACTTTCATTCAAGCCAATTTTCACCCATCTAAGCCATTTTCATGGGCTGTAGCACATCCTATCGATAGACTAGCTATATTCATATCCTAGGCTCGTTCTCTTTCCGAAGTAATTTTGAGGCTATCTAAGGTGTCCGTGGGCTATAGAACATGCCCTAGATGGTCAGATATCAATTATGTTTTTTTTGTTATCTTCATTCGAGCCAATTTTCACCTATCTAAGCCATTTTCATGGCCCATAGCACATCCTATCAAGAGACTGGCAATATGAATGTCCTAGACTCGTCCTCTTTTTGATATAATTTTGAGCCTGTCTAATATTTTCGTGATCTATAGTACATGTTCTCGAGGGTCAGATATCATTTATGTGTTTATTTTTGTTATCTACATTCGAGCCAATTTTCGCCCATCTAAGCCATTTTCATGGGCTGTAGTACATTCTATCAAGATACTATAGCAATATTTATGTCCTAGACTCGTCCTCCTTTTGATGTAATTTTGAGCCTGTCTAAGGTGTCTGTGGGCTGTTGCACATGCCCCTGAGTGTAAGATATCATTTATCTATTTTTTTGTTATATTCATGCGAGCCTATTTCCACCCATCTAAGCCATTTTCATGGCCTATAACACATCCTATCAAGAGACTATAGCAATATTCATGTTCTAGACACTTCCTTTTTCTGATGTAATTTTGAGCCTATCTAAGGTATCCGTGGGCTGTGGCACATGTCCTCGAGGGTCAGATATGATTTATGTGTTTTTTTGTTATTTTTCATTCGAGCCAATTATCACCTATCTAAGCCCTCGAGCGAAAAGTTATGGCCGTTTTACCGAAGGGGTGTCAGAATCGGTTATGAAGAAACCCGGGGTTTGAGTGAAACCTAAGTCGGGTTTGGGGTCGGGTAGGGATTTTTTTGGCGGGGTGGATGCAGCGAAAAGTGGAATTTGTGAGAATTGGTCCGAGGTGTTGAGGGTGGGTTTAGGGTGGGATTAGGGTGGGCGTGTTGATCAATCAACCCTAGCACACAAAGCCGACAAACCGAGGATGGTGGAGGGGATGGCGGCTAGGGTTGCAAGGGAAACACTACTGACGACAAAAACACAAACTAAACCAGCGACTAAACAAGAACAAGGGCACAAACTCAACACTACGGACTCTGAAATTGAAATATGCAAAGGCTAAACACATGGCTATAGGCAGGGGAAATTTTTTTTGGCTTTTCTGTGGGTGATAGGAAGAACACGAAAACAAAACTAAAGGGTAGTGCGAACATGACGGTGCACCTGAAGCTGTGGTTACCACTTGATGTGAACAAGGGTTCCCAATCTTCCGAAAGGTTCTGATAAATCTTGATTTGGGCGGAGGCGAAACACAAATCGATCCGGTTTCAAAACAACACGTTTAGAGCTCCGCAATCGCAGCACAACGTCTCCTCTGGTCATCAACCGTCCAAGGATGATTGACCTTGCCGAGAAGGCTAATCCCTGCCTGCAAATCAAGAACACAAGCAAGAAAAACGAAGAATGCAACACAATTGCAGATGTATGATTAAACTCACAAAGTTGGGGTCTCACAAACCGACGAACGACGACACTGTTTATGAATAGAATTGATCTAAGAAAAACCCAAACCCTAATGGTGCAGCGGCGGCTGTATATGAAGACCCTAGGATCGTGCAAGACCCTCTGGACACGCCCCTAATTGGGCTCAACTGGATACAAAGCCCAAAGGCCGAAAATAGGCGACGCAGCACCGACACAAATTCTGGACCCTCTATTGTTTTGATGCTTCCTGATGACTCCGGATGAATTTTGACATGAAACTGATGGCATTGGAAAGGTCTTCTCCTTATCTTTCCGTGCATATATAGAACATCCAAATCTGAGTCCGTATGCGTCCTGGGCGACCATTTTAGTGCATACTGGTCCTAGGCCCGAAAACAGACTCGAAGTCGGTTTTGATTGGGCCTCCACCTTGGCTTCTAAGCCCTTGCTGTTCCTCCACGTTTCCAACTCCTTCTCCCATCATTTCCTGGTCCTCTCCATGGTTCCTAATCATAAAATAATCATTGCATAGCAAACCATTCTCAAAAGTAACATATAGCGAAGAACGTAGGAACGAGCTCACCTCTAAATTTAGTCCTCGTGCACGAGCTCTAGTCATTGGACCTTGCAAGTCCAGAATTGGAGGAGTGTTGTGTGTATCCATAGGAGTGATGTCCTCATCATACGGTGTCCATGGGCTATAGCACATGCCCTCAAGGGTGAGATATCATTTATCTATTTTTTTGTTACCTTCATTCGAGCCATTGTCCATCCATCTAAGCCATTTTCATGAGCCGTAGCAATCCTGTCGAGAGACTATAGCAATATTCATGTCCTAGACTCGTCCTCTTTCTGACGTAATTTTGAGCCCATCAAAGGTGTCCGTGGGCTATAGCACTTGTCCTCGAGGGTCATATATCATTGATGTGTTTATTTTTGTTATCTTTATTCGAGCCACTTTTCACCCATCTAAGACATTTTCATGGGCTATAGCACATCCTATCGAGAGACTATCAAAATATTCATGTCCTAGACTAGTCTTCTTTCTGATCTAATTTTGAGCCTGTCTAAGGTTTCCATGACCTATAGCACATGCCCTTGAGGGTCAGATATGATTTATGTGTTTTTTTTTGTTATTTTCATTCAAGCCAATTTTCACCCATCTAAGCCATTTTCATGAGCTGTAGCACATCCAATCGATAGACTAGCAATATTCATATCCTAGGCTCGTCCTCTTTCCGATGTAATTTTGAGGCTGTCTAAGGTGTCTGTAGGCTATAGAATATGACCTCGATCGTCCGATATCAATTATATTTTTTTTTGTTATCTTCATTCGAGCCAATTTTCACCCTTCTAAGCCATTTTGATGAGCTATAGCACATCCTATCGAGAGACTATAGAAATATTCATGTCCTAGGCTTGTCTTCTTTCCGATGTAATTTTGAGCCAGTCTAAGGTGTCAAATTTCATTTATCTATTTTTTGTTATCTTCATTCGAGCCATTTTCCACCCATCTAAGCCATTTTCGTGGGCTATAGCATATCCAATCAAGGGACTATAGCAATATTCATGTTCTAGACTCGTCCTCTTTCTGACAAAATTTTGAGCATGTCTTAGGTGTCCGCATACGTCCTGGGCGACCGTTTTAGTGCAGACTGATTCTGGGCCCCGAAACAGACTCGAAGTCGGTTTTGATTGGGCCTCCACCTTGGCTTCCAAGCCCTTGCTGATCCTACACGTTCCCAACTCCTTCTCCCATCATTTCCTGGTCCTCTCCATGGTTCCTAATCATAAAATAATCATTAGGTAGCATACCATTCTCAAAAGTAACATATAACGAAGAACGTAGGAACGAGCTCACCTCTAAATTTAGTCGTCATGCACGAGCTCTAGTCATTGGACATTGCAAGTCCAGAATTGGAGGAGTGTTGTGTGTATCCATAGAAGTGATGTCCTCATCATACGGTGTCCGTGGGCTATAGCACATGCCCTCGAGGGTGAGATATCATTTATCTATTTTTTTGTTATCTTCATTCCAGCCATTGTCCATCCATCTAAGCTATTTTCATGGGCTATAGCATATTCTATCAAGAGACTATAACAATATTCATGTTCTAGACTCGTTCTCTTCCCGATCTAATTTTGAGCCTGTGTAAGGTTTCCGTGAGCTATAGCACATGCCCTCGAGGGTCAGATACGATTTATGTGTTTTTTTTTGTTATTTTCATTCAAGCCAATTTTCAACCATCTAAGCCATTTTCATGTGCTGTAGCACATCCTATCGATAGACTAGCAATATTCATATCCTCGGCTCGTCCTCTTTCCAATGTAATGTTGAGGCTGTCTAAGGTGTCCGTGGGCTATAGAACATGCCCTCGATGGTCATATATCAATTATGTTTTTTTTGTTATCTACATTCGAGCCAATTTTCACCCTTCTAAGCCATTTTGAAGAGCTATAGCACATCCTATCGAGAGACTATAGAAATATTCATGTCCTAGGCTTGTCTTCTTTCCGATGTAATTTTGAGCCTGTGTAAAGTGTCCGTGGGCTATAGCACATGCCCTCGACGGTGAGATATCATTTATGTATTTTTTTGTTGTCTTCATTCGAGCCATTTTCCACCTATCTAAGCCATTTTCATGGGCTATAGCACATCCAATCAAGGGACTATAACAATATTCAAGTTCTAGACTCGCCCTCTTTCTGACGTAATTTTGAGCCTGTCTAAGTTGTCCGTGGGCTATAGCACATGTTCTCGAGGGTCAGATATCATTTATGTGTTTATTTTTGTTATCTACATTCGAGCCAATTTTCGCCCATCTAAGCCATTTTTATGGGCTGTAGCACATTCTATCAAGAGACTATAGCAATATTCATGTCCTAGACTCGTCCTCCTTTTGATGTAATTTTGAGCCTGTCTAAGGTGTCTGTGGGCTGTAGCACATGCGCCTGAGGGTCAGATATCATTTATCTATTTTTTTGTTATATTCATGCGAGCCTATTTCCACCCATCTAAGCCATTTTCATGGGGTATAACACATCCTATAAAGAGACTATAGCAATATTCATGTCCTAGACATGTCCTTTTTTCTGATGTAATTTGGAGCCTATCTAAGGTATCCGTGGGCTATGGCACATGTCCTCGAAGGTCAGATATGATTTATGTGTTTTTTTGTTATTTTTCATTCGAGCCAATTATCACCTATCTAAGCCATTTTCATGGGCCGTAGCACATCCTATCGAGAGCCTATAGCAATATTCATGTCCTAGGCTCGTCCTCTTCCTGATGTAATTTTGACACTTTCTAAGATGGTTGTGGGCTATAATACATGCCATCAAGAGTCAGATATCATTTATCTATTTTATTTTGTTATCTTCATTCTAGCCATTTTCATGGGCCATTGCACATCCTATCAAGAGACTAGCAATATTCATGTCCTAGGCTCGTCCTCTTTCCGATGCAATTTTGAGGCTATCTAAGGTGGCCGTGGGCCAGAGCACATGCCCTCATTGGTCATACATCAGTTATTTTTTTATTGTTATATTCATTCGAGCCAATTTTCACCCATCTAATCCATTTTTATGAGCTATAGCACATCCTATCGAGAGACTATAGCAATATTCATGTCCTAAGCTTGTCTTCTTTCCGATGTAATTTTGAGCCAGTCTAAGGTGTCAAATTTCATTTATCTATTTTTTGTTATCTTCATTCGAGCCATTTTCCACCCATCTAAGCCATTTTCGTGGGCTATAGCATATCCAATCAAGGGACTATAGCAATATTCATGTTCTAGACTCGTCCTCTTTCTGACAAAATTTTGAGCATGTCTTAGGTGTCCATGGGCTATAGCACATGTCCTCGAGGGTCAGATATCATTTATGTGTTTATTTTTGTTATCTCCATTCGAGCCAATTTTCACCCATCTAAATCATTTTCATGGGATATAGCACATCCTATCGAGAGACTATCGGAATATTCATGTCCTAGACTCGTCCTCTTTTTGACGTAATTTTGAGCCTATCTAAGGTGTCCGTGGGCTATAGCACATGTCCTCGAGGGTCAGATATCATTGATGTGTTTATTTTTGTTATCTTCATTCGAGCCAATTTTCACCCATCTAAGCCATTTTCATGGGCCATAGCTCATCCTATCGAGAGACTATCAAAATATTCATGTCCTAGACTCGTCTTCTTCCCGATGTAATTTTGAGCCTGTCTAAGGTTTCCGTGAGCTATAGCACATGTGCTCAAGGGTCAGATATGATTTATGTGTTTTTTTTATCATTTTCATTCGAGCCAATTTTCACCCATCTAAACCATTTTCATGAGCTATAGCACATCCTATCGAGAGACTATAGCAATATTCATGTCCTAAGCTTGTCTTCTTTTTGATGTAATTTTAAGCCTGTCTTAGGTGTCCGTGGGCTATAGCACATGCCCTCGAGGGTCAGATATCATTTATCTATTTTTTTGTTATCTTCATTCGAGCCATTTTCCACCCATCTAAGCTATTTTCATGGGACATCCTATCAAGAGACTATAGCAATATTCATGTCCTAGACTTGTCCTCTTTCTGACATAATTTTGAGCCCGTCTAAGGTGTCCGTGGGCTATAGCACATGTCCTCGAGGGTCAGATATCATTTATGTGTTTATTTTTGTTATCTTCATTCGAGCCAATTTTCACCCATCTAAGCCATTTTCATGGGTTATAGCATATCCTATCGAGAGACTATCGAAATATTCATGTCCTAGACTCGTCCTCTTTTTGCAGTAATTTTGAGTCCGTCTAAGGTGTCTGTGGCTATAGCACATGTCCTCGAGGGTCAGATATCATTTATGTGTTTATTTCTGTTATCTTCATTCGAGCCAATTTTCACCCATCTAATCCATTTTCATGGGCTATAGCACATCCTATCGAGAGACTATAGCAATATTCATGTCCTAAGCTTGTCTTCTTTTCGATGTAATTTTAAGCCTGTCTTAGGTGTCCGTGGGCTATAGCACATGCCCTCGAGGGTCAGATATCATTTATCTATTTTTTTGTTATCTTCATTAATGCCATTTTCCACCCATCTAAGCTATTTTCATGGGCTATAGCATATCCTATCAAGAGACTATAGCAATATTCATGTCCTAGACTCGTCCTCTTTCTGACATAATTTTGAGCCCGTCTATGATGTCCGTGGGCTATAGCACATGTCCTCGGGGGTCAGATATCATTTATGTGTTTATTTTTGTTATCTTCATTCGAGCCAATTTTCACCCATCTAAGCCATTTTCATGGGTTATAGCACATCCTATCGAGAGACTATCGAAATATTCATGTCCTAGACTCGTCCTCTTTCCGAGGTAATTTTGAGCCTGTCTAAGGTGTCCGTGGGCTATAGCATATGCCCTCGAGAGACAGATATCATTTATCTATTTTTTTGTTATGTTAATTTGAGCCAAATTTCACCCATCTAAGCTATTTTCATGAGCCACAGCATAGCCTATCGAGAGACTATAGCAGTATTCATGTCCTAGACTCGTCCTCTTTCTGACGTAGTTTTGAGCCCAACTAAGGTGTCCGTGGGCTGTAGCATATGTCCTCAAGGATCAGATATAATTTATGTGGTTATTTTTGTTATCTTCATTCGAGCCAATTTTCACCCATCTATGCCATTTTCATGGGCAATAGCACATCCTATCGAGAGACTATGGCAATATTCATGTCCTAGGCTTGTCTTCTTTTCGATATAATTTTGAGCCTGTCTAAGGTGTCCGTGGGCTATAGCACATGCCCTCCAGGGACAGATATAATTTATCTACTTTTTTTTGTTATCTTCATTCGAGCCATTTTCCACCCATCTAAGCTATGTTCATGGTATAGCACATCCTTTCAAGAGACTATAGCAATATTCATGTCCTAGACTTGTCCTCTTTCTGTCATAATTTTGAGCCCGTCTAAGGTGTCCATGGGCTATAGCACATGTCCTCGACGGTCAGATATCATTTATGTGTTTATTTTTGATATCTTCATTCGAGCCAATTTTCACCCATCTAAGCCATTTTCATGGGCAATAGCACATCCTATCGAGAGACTATGGCCATATTCATGTCCTACGCTTGTCTTCTTTTCGATATAATTTTGAGCCTGTCTAAGGTGTCCGTGGGCTATAGCACATGCCCTCCAGGGTCAGATATAATTTATCTACTTTTTTTTGTTATCTTCATTCGAGCCATTTTCCACCCATCTAAGCTATGTTCATGGGGTATAGCACATCCTTTCAAGAGACTATAGAAATATTCATGTCCTAGACTTGTCCTCTTTCTGACATAATTTTGAGCCCGTCTAAGGTGTCCATGGGCTATAGCACATGTCCTCGAGGGTCAGATATCATTTATGTGTTTATTTTTGTTATCTTCATTCGAGCCAATTTTCACCCATCTAAGCCATTTTCATGGGTTATAGCATATCCAATCGAGAGACTATCGAAATACTCAAGTCCTAGACTCGTCCTCTTTTTGGCAAAGTTTTGAGTCCGTCTAAGGTGTCTGTGGGCTATAGCACATGTTCTCGAGGGTCAGATATCATTTATGTGTTTATTTTTGTTATCTTCATTCGAGCCAATTTTCACCCACCTAAGCCATTTTCATGGGCAATAGCACATCCTATCGAGAGACTATGGCAATATTCATGTCCTAGGCTTGTCTTCTTTTCGATATAATTTTGAGCCTGTCTAAGGTGTCCGTGGGCTATAGCACATGCCCTCCAGGGTCAGATATAATTTATCTACTTTTTTTTGTTATCTTCATTCGAGCCATTTTCCACCCATCTAAGCTATGTTCATGGGTATAGCACATCCTTTCAAGAGACTATAGCAATATTCATGTCCTAGACTTGTCCTCTTTCTGACATAATTTTGAGCCCGTCTAAGGTGTCCATGGGCTATAGCACATGTCCTCGAGGGTCAGGTATCATTTATGTGGTTATTTTTGATATCTTCATTCGAGCCAATTTTCACCCATCTAAGCCATTTTCATGGGCAATAGCACATCCTATCGAGATACTATGGCCATATTCATGTCCTACGCTTGTCTTCTTTTCGATATAATTTTGAGCCTGTCTAAGGTGTCCGTGGGCTATAGCACATGCCCTCCAGGGTCAGATATAATTTATCTACTTTTTTTTGTTATCTTCATTCGAGCCATTTTCCACCCATCTAAGCTATGTTCATGGGGTATAGCACATCCTTTCAAGAGACTATAGAAATATTCAAGTCCTAGACTTGTCCTCTTTCTGACATAATTTTGAGCCCGTCTAAGGTGTCCGTGGGCTGTAGCACATGTAGTCGAGGGTCGGATATCATTTATGTGTTTATTTTTGTTATCTTCATTCGAGCCAATTTTCACCCATCTAAGCCATTTTCATGGGCTATAGCACATCCTATCGAGAGACTATAGCAATATTCATGTCCTAGACTCGTCCTCTTTCTGATGTAATTTTGAGCCTGTCTAAGGTGTCCGTGGGCTATAGCACATGTCCTCGAGGGTCAGATATCATTTATGTGTTTATTTTTGTTATCTTCATTCGAGCCAATTTTCACCCATCTAAGCCATTTTCATGGGCTATAGCACATCCTATCGAGAGACTATAGCAATATTCATGTCCTAGACTCGTCCTCTTTTTGATGTAATTTTGAGCCTGTCTAAGGTGTCTGTGGGCTATAGCACATGTCCTCGAGGGTCAGATATCATTTATGTGTTTATTTTGTTATCTTCATTCGAGCCAATTTTCACCCATCTAAGCCATTTTCATGGGCTATAGCACATCCTATCGAGAGACTATAGCAATATTCATGTCTAGACTCGTCCTCTTTTCTGATGTAATTTTGAGTCTGGTCTAAGGTGTTTGTGGGCTATAGCACATGTCCCGAGGGTCAGATATCATTGATGTGTTTATTTCTGTTATATTCATTCGAGCCAATTTTCACCATCTAAACCATTTTCATGGGCTACAGCACATCCTATCGAGAGACTATAGCAATATTGATGTCCTAAGCTTCGTCTTCTTTTTGATGTAATTTTAAGCCTGTCTTAGGTGTCCGTGGGCTATAGCACATGCCTCGAGGGTCAGATATCATTTATCTATTTTTTTGTTATCTTCATTAATGCCATTTTCACCCATCTAAGCTATTTTCATGGGCTATAGCATATCCTATCAAGAGACTATAGCAATATTCATTCCTAGACTCGTCCTCTTTCTGACATAATTTTGAGCCCGTCTAAGTGTCCGTGGGCTATAGCACATGTCCTCGGGGTCAGATATCATTTATGTGTTTATTTTTGTTATCTTCATTCGAGCCATTTTCCACCCATCTAAGCTATTTTCATGGGTATAGCACATCCTATCAAGAGACTATAGCAATATTCATGTCCTAGACTCGTCCTCTTTCTGACATAATTTTGAGCCCGTCTAAGGTGTCCATGGGCTATAGCACATGTCCTCGAGGGTCAGATATCATTTATGTGTTTATTTTTGTTATCTTCATTCGAGCCAATTTTCACCCATCTAAGCCATTTTCATGGGTTATAGCATATCCTATCGAGAGACTATCGAAATACTCAAGTCCTAGACTCGTCCTCTTTTTGGCATAATTTTGAGTCCGTCTAAGGTGTCTGTGGGCTATAGCACATGTTCTCGAGGGTCAGATATCATTTATGTGTTTATTTTTGTTATCTTCATTCGAGCCAATTTTCACCCATCTAAGCCATTTTCATGGGCAATAGCACATCCTATCGAGAGACTATGGCAATATTCATGTCCTAGGCTTGTCTTCTTTTCGATATAATTTTGAGCCTGTCTAAGGTGTCCGTGGGCTATAGCACATGCCCTCCAGGGTCAGATATAATTTATCTACTTTTTTTTGTTATCTTCATTCGAGCCATTTTCCACCCATCTAAGCTATGTTCATGGGGTATAGCACATCCTTTCAAGAGACTATAGAAATATTCATGTCCTAGACTTGTCCTCTTTCTGACATAATTTTGAGCCCGTCTAAGGTGTCCATGGGCTATAGCACATGTCCTCGAGGGTCAGATATCATTTATGTGTTTATTTTTGTTATCTTCATTCGAGCCAATTTTCACCCATCTAAGCCATTTTCATGGGTTATAGCATATCCAATCGAGAGACTATCGAAATACTCAAGTCCTAGACTCGTCCTCTTTTTGGCAAAGTTTTGAGTCCGTCTAAGGTGTCTGTGGGCTATAGCACATGTTCTCGAGGGTCAGATATCATTTATGTGTTTATTTTTGTTATCTTCATTCGAGCCAATTTTCACCCACCTAAGCCATTTTCATGGGCAATAGCACATCCTATCGAGAGACTATGGCAATATTCATGTCCTAGGCTTGTCTTCTTTTCGATATAATTTTGAGCCTGTCTAAGGTGTCCGTGGGCTATAGCACATGCCCTCCAGGGTCAGATATAATTTATCTACTTTTTTTTGTTATCTTCATTCGAGCCATTTTCCACCCATCTAAGCTATGTTCATGGGTATAGCACATCCTTTCAAGAGACTATAGCAATATTCATGTCCTAGACTTGTCCTCTTTCTGACATAATTTTGAGCCCGTCTAAGGTGTCCATGGGCTATAGCACATGTCCTCGAGGGTCAGATATCATTTATGTGTTTATTTTTGTTATCTTCATTCGAGCCAATTTTCACCCATCTAAGCCATTTTCATGGGCTATAGCACATCCTATCGAGAGACTATCGAAATATTCATGTCCTAGGCTCGTCCTCTTTTCGAGTAATTTTGAGCCTGTCTAAGGTGTCCGTGGGCTATAGCACATGTCCTCGAGGGTCAGATATCATTTATGTGTTTTTTTTGTTATCTTCATTCGAGCCAATTTTCACCCATCTAAGCCATTTTCATGGGTATAGCACATCCTATCGAGAGACTATCGAAATATTCATGTCCTAGACTCGTCCTCTTTCTGACATAATTTTGAGTCCGTCTAAGGTGTCTGTGGGCTATAGCACATGTCCTCGAGGGTCAGATATCATTTATGTGTTTATTTTTGTTATCTTCATTCGAGCCAATTTTCACCCATCTAAGCCATTTTCATGGGCAATAGCACATCCTATCGAGAGACTATGGCAATATTCATGTCCTAGCTTGTCTTCTTTTCGATATAATTTTGAGCCTGTCTAAGGTGTCCGTGGGCTATAGCACATGCCCTCCAGGGTCAGATATAATTTATCTATTTTTTTTGTTATCTTCATTCGAGCCATTTTCCACCCATCTAAGCTATGTTCATGGGGTATAGCACATCCTTTCAAGAGACTATAGAAATATTCATGTCCTAGACTTGTCCTCTTTCTGACATAATTTTGAGCCCGTCTAAGGTGTCCATGGGCTATAGCACATGTCCTCGAGGGTCAGATATCATTTATGTGTTTATTTTTGTTATCTTCATTCGAGCCAATTTTCACCCATCTAAGCCATTTTCATGGGTTATAGCATATCCAATCGAGAGACTATCGAAATACTCAAGTCCTAGACTCGTCCTCTTTTTGGCAAAGTTTTGAGTCCGTCTAAGGTGTCTGTGGGCTATAGCACATGTTCTCGAGGGTCAGATATCATTTATGTGTTTATTTTTGTTATCTTCATTCGAGCCAATTTTCACCCACCTAAGCCATTTTCATGGGCAATAGCACATCCTATCGAGAGACTATGGCAATATTCATGTCCTAGGCTTGTCTTCTTTTCGATATAATTTTGAGCCTGTCTAAGGTGTCCGTGGGCTATAGCACATGCCCTCCAGGGTCAGATATAATTTATCTACTTTTTTTTGTTATCTTCATTAATGCCATTTTCCACCCATCTAAGCTATTTTCATGGGCTATAGCATATCCTATCAAGAGACTATAGCAATATTCATGTCCTAGACTCGTCCTCTTTCTGACATAATTTTGAGCCCGTCTAAGGTGTCCGTGGGCTATAGCACATGTCCTCGAGGGTCAGATATCATTTATGTGTTTATTTTTGTTATCTTCATTCGAGCCAATTTTCACCCATCTAAGCCATTTTCATGGGCTATAGCACATCCTATCAAGAGACTATAGCAATATTCATGTCCTAGACTCGTCCTCTTTTCGAAGTAATTTTGAGCCTGTCTAAGGTGTCTGTGGGCTATAGCACATGCCCTCGAGGGTCAGATATCATTTATGTGTTTATTTTGTTATCTTCATTCGAGCCAATTTTCACCCATCTAAGCCATTTTCATGGGCTATAGCACATCCTATCGAGAGACTATAGCAATATTCATGTCCTAGACTTGTCTTCTTTCTGACATAATTTTGAGCCCGTCTAAGGTGTCCATGGGCTATAGCACATGTCCTCGAGGGTCAGATATCATTTATGTGTTTATTTTTGTTATCTTCATTCGAGCCAATTTTCACCCATCTAAGCCATTTTCATGGGTTATAGCATATCCAATCGAGAGACTATCGAAATACTCAAGTCCTAGACTCGTCCTCTTTTTGGCAAAGTTTTGAGTCCGTCTAAGGTGTCTGTGGGCTATAGCACATGTTCTCGAGGGTCAGATATCATTTATGTGTTTATTTTTGTTATCTTCATTCGAGCCAATTTTCACCCACCTAAGCCATTTTCATGGGCAATAGCACATCCTATCGAGAGACTATGGCAATATTCATGTCCTAGGCTTGTCTTCTTTTCGATATAATGTTGAGCCTGTCTAATGTGTCCGTGGGCTATAGCACATGCCCTCCAGGGTCAGATATAATTTATCTACTTTTTTTTGTTATCTTCATTCGAGCCATTTTCCACCCATCTATGCTATGTTCATGGGGTATAGCACATCCTTTCAAGAGACTATAGCAATATTCATGTCCTAGACTTGTCCTCTTTCTGACATAATTTTGAGCCCGTCTATGGTGTCCATGGGCTATAGCATATGTCCTCGAGGGTCAGATATCATTTATGTGTTGATTTTTGTTATCTTCATTCAAGCCAATTTTCACCCATCTAAGCCATTTTCCTGGGTTATAGCATATCCTATCGACAGACTATCGAAATATTCAAGTCCTAGGCTCGTCCTCTTTTCGGCGTAATTTTGAGTCCGTCTAAGGTGTCCATGGGCTATAGCACATGTCCTCGAGGGTCAGATATCATTTATGTGTTTATTTTTGTTATCTTCATTCGAGCCAATTTTCACCCATCTAAGCCATTTTCATGGGTTATAGCATATCCAATCGAGAGACTATCGAAATACTCAAGTCCTAGACTCGTCCTCTTTTTGGCAAAGTTTTGAGTCCGTCTAAGGTGTCTGTGGGCTATAGCACATGTTCTCGAGGGTCAGATATCATTTATGTGTTTATTTTTGTTATCTTCATTCGAGCCAATTTTCACCCACCTAAGCCATTTTCATGGGCAATAGCACATCCTATCGAGAGACTATGGCAATATTCATGTCCTAGGCTTGTCTTCTTTTCGATATAATTTTGAGCCTGTCTAAGGTGTCCGTGGGCTATAGCACATGCCCTCCAGGGTCAGATATAATTTATCTATTTTTTTTGTTATCTTCATTCGAGCCATTTTCCACCCATCTAAGCTATGTTCATGGGCTATAGCACATCCTTTCAAGAGACTATAGCAATATTCATGTCCTAGACTTGTCCTCTTTCTGACATAATTTTGAGCCCGTCTAAGGTGTCCATGGGCTATAGCACATGTCCTCGAGGGTCAGATATCATTTATGTGTTTATTTTTGTTATCTTCATTCGAGCCAATTTTCACCCATCTAAGCCATTTTCATGGGCTATAGCACATCCTATCGAGAGACTATGGCAATATTCATGTCCTACGCTTGTCTTCTTTTCGATATAATTTTGAGCCTGTCTAAGGTGTCCGTGGGCTATAGCACATGCCCTCAGGGTCAGATATAATTTATCTACTTTTTTTTGTTATCTTCATTCGAGCCATTTTCCACCCATCTAAGCTATGTTCATGGGTATAGCACATCCTATCAAGAGACTATAGAAATATTCATGTCCTAGACTTGTCCTCTTTCTGACATAATTTTGAGCCCGTCTAAGGTGTCCATGGGCTATAGCACATGTCCTCGAGGGTCAGATATCATTTATGTGTTTATTTTTGTTATCTTCATTCGAGCCAATTTTCACCCATCTAAGCCATTTTCATGGGTTATAGCATATCCTATCGAGAGACTATCGAAATACTCAAGTCCTAGACTCGTCCTCTTTTTGCAAGTATTTGAGTCCGTCTAAGGTGTCTGTGGGCTATAGCACATGTCCTCGAGGGTCAGATATCATTTATGTGTTTATTTTTGTTATCTTCATTCGAGCCAATTTTCACCCACCTAAGCCATTTTCATGGGCAATAGCACATCCTATCGAGAGACTATGGCAATATTCATGTCCTAGGCTTGTCTTCTTTTCGATATAATGTTGAGCCTGTCTAATGTGTCCGTGGGCTATAGCACATGCCCTCCAGGGTCAGATATAATTTATCTACTTTTTTTTGTTATCTTCATTCGAGCCATTTTCCACCCATCTAAGCTATGTTCATGGGGTATAGCACATCCTTTCAAGAGACTATAGCAATATTCATGTCCTAGACTTGTCCTCTTTCTGACATAATTTTGAGCCCGTCTATGGTGTCCATGGGCTATAGCATATGTCCTCGAGGGTCAGATATCATTTATGTGTTTATTTTTGTTATCTTCATTCAAGCCAATTTTCACCCATCTAAGCCATTTTCATGGGTTATAGCATATCCTATCGACAGACTATCGAAATATTCAAGTCCTAGGCTCGTCCTCTTTTCGGCGTAATTTTGAGTCCGTCTAAGGTGTCCATGGGCTATAGCACATGTCCTCGAGGGTCAGATATCATTTATGTGTTTATTTTTGTTATCTTCATTCGAGCCAATTTTCACCCATCTAAGCCATTTTCATGGGTTATAGCATATCCAATCGAGAGACTATCGAAATACTCAAGTCCTAGACTCGTCCTCTTTTTGGCAAAGTTTTGAGTCCGTCTAAGGTGTCTGTGGGCTATAGCACATGTTCTCGAGGGTCAGATATCATTTATGTGTTTATTTTTGTTATCTTCATTCGAGCCAATTTTCACCCACCTAAGCCATTTTCATGGGCAATAGCACATCCTATCGAGAGACTATGGCAATATTCATGTCCTAGGCTTGTCTTCTTTTCGATATAATTTTGAGCCTGTCTAAGGTGTCCGTGGGCTATAGCACATGCCCTCCAGGGTCAGATATAATTTATCTACTTTTTTTTGTTATCTTCATTCGAGCCATTTTCCACCCATCTAAGCTATGTTCATGGTATAGCACATCCTTTCAAGAGACTATAGCAATATTCATGTCCTAGACTTGTCCTCTTTCTGACATAATTTTGAGCCCGTCTAAGGTGTCCATGGGCTATAGCACATGTCCTCGAGGGTCAGGTATCATTTATGTGGTTATTTTTGATATCTTCATTCGAGCCAATTTTCACCCATCTAAGCCATTTTCATGGGCAATAGCACATCCTATCAAGATACTATGGCCATATTCATGTCCTACGCTTGTCTTCTTTTCGATATAATTTTGAGCCTGTCTAAGGTGTCCGTGGGCTATAGCACATGCCCTCCAGGGTCAGATATAATTTATCTACTTTTTTTTGTTATCTTCATTCGAGCCATTTTCCACCCATCTAAGCTATGTTCATGGGGTATAGCACATCCTTTCAAGAGACTATAGAAATATTCATGTCCTAGACTTGTCCTCTTTCTGACATAATTTTGAGCCCGTCTAAGGTGTCCATGGGCTATAGCACATGTCCTCGAGGGTCAGATATCATTTATGTGTTTATTTTTGTTATCTTCATTCGAGCCAATTTTCACCCATCTAAGCCATTTTCATGGGTTATAGCATATCCAATCGAGAGACTATCGAAATACTCAAGTCCTAGACTCGTCCTCTTTTTGGCAAAGTTTTGAGTCCGTCTAAGGTGTCTGTGGGCTATAGCACATGTTCTCGAGGGTCAGATATCATTTATGTGTTTATTTTTGTTATCTTCATTCGAGCCAATTTTCACCCACCTAAGCCATTTTCATGGGCAATAGCACATCCTATCGAGAGACTATGGCAATATTCATGTCCTAGGCTTGTCTTCTTTTCGATATAATGTTGAGCCTGTCTAATGTGTCCGTGGGCTATAGCACATGCCCTCCAGGGTCAGATATAATTTATCTACTTTTTTTTGTTATCTTCATTCGAGCCATTTTCCACCCATCTATGCTATGTTCATGGGGTATAGCACATCCTTTCAAGAGACTATAGCAATATTCATGTCCTAGACTTGTCCTCTTTCTGACATAATTTTGAGCCCGTCTATGGTGTCCATGGGCTATAGCATATGTCCTCGAGGGTCAGATATCATTTATGTGTTGATTTTTGTTATCTTCATTCAAGCCAATTTTCACCCATCTAAGCCATTTTCCTGGGTTATAGCATATCCTATCGACAGACTATCGAAATATTCAAGTCCTAGGCTCGTCCTCTTTTCGGCGTAATTTTGAGTCCGTCTAAGGTGTCCATGGGCTATAGCACATGTCCTCGAGGGTCAGATATCATTTATGTGTTTATTTTTGTTATCTTCATTCGAGCCAATTTTCACCCATCTAAGCCATTTTCATGGGTTATAGCATATCCAATCGAGAGACTATCGAAATACTCAAGTCCTAGACTCGTCCTCTTTTTGGCAAAGTTTTGAGTCCGTCTAAGGTGTCTGTGGGCTATAGCACATGTTCTCGAGGGTCAGATATCATTTATGTGTTTATTTTTGTTATCTTCATTCGAGCCAATTTTCACCCACCTAAGCCATTTTCATGGGCAATAGCACATCCTATCGAGAGACTATGGCAATATTCATGTCCTAGGCTTGTCTTCTTTTCGATATAATGTTGAGCCTGTCTAATGTGTCCGTGGGCTATAGCACATGCCCTCCAGGTCAGATATAATTTGTCTAGTTTTTTTTGTTATCTTCATTCGAGCCATTTTCCACCCATCTAAGCTATGTTCATGGGGTATAGCACATCCTTTCAAGAGACTATAGCAATATTCATGTCCTAGACTTGTCCTCTTTCTGACATAATTTTGAGCCCGTCTATGGTGTCCATGGGCTATAGCATATGTCCTCGAGGGTCAGATATCATTTATGTGTTTATTTTTGTTATCTTCATTCAAGCCAATTTTCACCCATCTAAGCCATTTTCATGGGTTATAGCATATCCTATCGACAGACTATCGAAATATTCATGTCCTAGACTCGTCCTCTTTTCGAGGTAATTTTGAGTCCGTCTAAGGTGTCCGTGGGCTATAGCACATGCCCTCGAGGGTCAGATATCATTTATGTGTTTTTTTTGTTATCTTCATTCGAGCCAATTTTCACCCATCTAAGCCATTTTCATGGGCTATAGCATATCCTATCGAGAGACTATAGAAATATTCATGTCCTAGACTCGTCCTCTTTTCGACGTAATTTTGAGCCTGTCTAAGGTGTCTGTGGGCTATAGCACATGTCCTCGAGGGTCAGATATCATTTATGTGTTTATTTTTGTTATCTTCGTTCGAGCCAATTTTCACCCATCTAATCCATTTTCATGGGCTATAGCACATCCTATCGAGAGACTATAGCAATATTCATGTCCTAAGCTTGTCTTCTTTTCGATGAAATTTTAAGCCTGTCTTAGGTGTCCGTGGGCTATAGCACATGCCCTCGAGGGTCAGATATCATTTATCTAGTTTTTTTTGTTATCTTCATTCGAGCCATTTTCCACCCATCTAAGCTATGTTCATGGGGTATAGCACATCCTTTCAAGAGACTATAGCAATATTCATGTCCTAGACTTGTCCTCTTTCTGACATAATTTTGAGCCCGTCTATGGTGTCCATGGGCTATAGCATATGTCCTCGAGGGTCAGATATCATTTATGTGTTTATTTTTGTTATCTTCATTCAAGCCAATTTTCACCCATCTAAGCCATTTTCATGGGTTATAGGATATCCTATCGGCAGATTATCGAAATATTCAAGTCCTAGGCTCGTCCTCTTTTCGGCGTAATTTTGAGTCCGTCTAAGGTGTCCATGGGCTATAGCACATGTCCTCGAGGGTCAGATATCATTTATGTGTTTATTTTTGTTATCTTCATTCGAGCCAATTTTCACCCATCTAAGCCATTTTCATGGGTTATAGCATATCCAATCGAGAGACTATCGAAATACTCAAGTCCTAGACTCGTCCTCTTTTTGGCAAAGTTTTGAGTCCGTCTAAGGTGTCTGTGGGCTATAGCACATGTTCTCGAGGGTCAGATATCATTTATGTGTTTATTTTTGTTATCTTCATTCGAGCCAATTTTCACCCATCTAAGCCATTTTCATGGGCTATAGCACATCCTATCGAGAGACTATGGCAATATTCATGTCCTAGGCTTGTCTTCTTTTCGATATAATTTTGAGCCTGTCTAATGTGTCCGTGGGCTATAGCACATGCCCTCCAGGGTCAGATATAATTTATCTAGTTTTTTTTGTTATCTTCATTCGAGCCATTTTCCACCCATCTAAGCTATGTTCATGGGCTATAGCACATCCTTTCAAGAGACTATAGCAATATTCATGTCCTAGACTTGTCCTCTTTCTGACATAATTTTGAGCCCGTCTAAGGTGTCCATGGGCTATAGCACATGTCCTCGAGGGTCAGATATCATTTATGTGTTTATTTTTGTTATCTTCATTCGAGCCAATTTTCACCCATCTAAGCCATTTTCATGGGTTATAGCATATCCAATCGAGAGACTATCGAAATACTCAAGTCCTAGACTCGTCCTCTTTTTGGCAAAGTTTTGAGTCCGTCTAAGGTGTCTGTGGGCTATAGCACATGTTCTCGAGGGTCAGATATCATTTATGTGTTTATTTTTGTTATCTTCATTCGAGCCAATTTTCACCCACCTAAGCCATTTTCATGGGCAATAGCACATCCTATCGAGAGACTATGGCAATATTCATGTCCTAGGCTTGTCTTCTTTTCGATATAATGTTGAGCCTGTCTAATGTGTCCGTGGGCTATAGCACATGCCCTCCAGGGTCAGATATAATTTATCTACTTTTTTTTGTTATCTTCATTCGAGCCATTTTCCACCCATCTATGCTATGTTCATGGGGTATAGCACATCCTTTCAAGAGACTATAGCAATATTCATGTCCTAGACTTGTCCTCTTTCTGACATAATTTTGAGCCCGTCTATGGTGTCCATGGGCTATAGCATATGTCCTCGAGGGTCAGATATCATTTATGTGTTGATTTTTGTTATCTTCATTCAAGCCAATTTTCACCCATCTAAGCCATTTTCATGGGTTATAGCATATCCTATCGACAGACTATCGAAATATTCAAGTCCTAGGCTCGTCCTCTTTTCGGCGTAATTTTGAGTCCGTCTAAGGTGTCCATGGGCTATAGCACATGTCCTCGAGGGTCAGATATCATTTATGTGTTTATTTTTGTTATCTTCATTCGAGCCAATTTTCACCCATCTAAGCCATTTTCATGGGTTATAGCATATCCAATCGAGAGACTATCGAAATACTCAAGTCCTAGACTCGTCCTCTTTTTGGCAAAGTTTTGAGTCCGTCTAAGGTGTCTGTGGGCTATAGCACATGTTCTCGAGGGTCAGATATCATTTATGTGTTTATTTTTGTTATCTTCATTCGAGCCAATTTTCACCCACCTAAGCCATTTTCATGGGCAATAGCACATCCTATCGAGAGACTATGGCAATATTCATGTCCTAGGCTTGTCTTCTTTTCGATATAATGTTGAGCCTGTCTAATGTGTCCGTGGGCTATAGCACATGCCCTCCAGGTCAGATATAATTTGTCTAGTTTTTTTTGTTATCTTCATTCGAGCCATTTTCCACCCATCTAAGCTATGTTCATGGGCTATAGCACATCCTTTCAAGAGACTATAGCAATATTCATGTCCTAGACTTGTCCTCTTTCTGACATAATTTTGAGCCCGTCTATGGTGTCCATGGGCTATAGCATATGTCCTCGAGGGTCAGATATCATTTATGTGTTTATTTTTGTTATCTTCATTCAAGCCAATTTTCACCCATCTAAGCCATTTTCATGGGTTATAGCATATCCTATCGAGAGACTATCGAAATATTCAAGTCCTAGGCTCGTCCTCTTTTCGGCGTAATTTTGAGTCCGTCTAAGGTGTCCATGGGCTATAGCACATGTCCTCGAGGGTCAGATATCATTTATGTGTTTATTTTTGTTATCTTCATTCGAGCCAATTTTCACCCATCTAAGCCATTTTCATGGGTTATAGCATATCCAATCGAGAGACTATCGAAATACTCAAGTCCTAGACTCGTCCTCTTTTTGGCAAAGTTTTGAGTCCGTCTAAGGTGTCTGTGGGCTATAGCACATGTTCTCGAGGGTCAGATATCATTTATGTGTTTATTTTTGTTATCTTCATTCGAGCCAATTTTCACCCACCTAAGCCATTTTCATGGGCAATAGCACATCCTATCGAGAGACTATGGCAATATTCATGTCCTAGGCTTGTCTTCTTTTCGATATAATGTTGAGCCTGTCTAATGTGTCCGTGGGCTATAGCACATGCCCTCCAGGTCAGATATAATTTGTCTAGTTTTTTTTGTTATCTTCATTCGAGCCATTTTCCACCCATCTAAGCTATGTTCATGGGGTATAGCACATCCTTTCAAGAGACTATAGCAATATTTGTGTCCTAGACTCGTCCTCTTTCTGACATAATTTTGAGCCTGTCTAATGTGTCCATGGGCTATAGCACATGTCCCTCGAGGGTCAAATATGATTTATGTGTTTTTTTTTTTGTATCTTCATTCGAGCCAATTTTCACCCATCTAGCCATTTTCCTGGGCTGTAGCACATCTATCGAGAGACTATAGCAATGTTCATGTCTGACGCTCTTCTCTGGCAGATGTAAATTTGAGCCTATCTATGGTGTCCTGTGGGTTGTAGCACATGCCCTCGAGGGTCAGATATCATTTATGTGTTTATTTTTGTTATCTTCATTTGAGACAATTTTCACCCATCTGAGCCATTTTCATGGGCCTATATCATATCCTATCGAGAGACTATAGCAATATTCATGTCCTAAGCTTGTCTTCTTTTTGATGAAATTTTAAGCCTGTCTTAGGTGTCCGTGGGCTATAGCACATGCCCTCGAGGGTCAGATATCATTTATCTATTTTTTTGTTATCTTCATTAATGCCATTTTCCACCCATCTATGCTATTTTCATGGGCTATAGCATATCCTATCAAGAGACTATAGCAATATTCATGTCCTAGACTCGTCCTCTTTTCGACGTAATTTTGAGCCTGTCTATGGTGTCTGTGGGCTATTGAACATGACCTCGTGGGTCAGATATCATATATGTGTTTATTTTTGTTATCTTCGTTCAAGCCAACTTTCACCCATCTAATCCATTTTCATGGGCTATAGCACATCCTATCGAGAGACTATAGCAATATTCATGTCCTAAGCTTGTCTTCTTTTCGATGAAATTTTAAGCCTGTCTTAGGTGTCCGTGGGCTATAGCACATGCCCTCGAGGGTCAGATATCATTTATCTATTTTTTTGTTATCTTCATTAATGCCATTTTCCACCCATCTACGCTATTTTCATGGGCTATAGCATATCCTATCAAGAGACTATAGCAATATTCATGTCCTAGACTCGTCCTCTTTTCGACGTAATTTTGAGCCTGTCTATGGTGTCTGTGGGCTATAGAACATGACCTCGTGGGTCAGATATCATATATGTGTTTATTTCTGTTATATTCATTCGAGCCAATTTTCACCCATCTAAGTCATTTTCATGAGCTGTAGCGCATCCTATCGAGAGACTATAGCAATATTCATGTCTTAGGCTCGTTCTTTTTTCAATGTAATTCTGAGTCTGTCTAAGATGTCTGTGGGCTATAGCACATGCCCTCGAGGGTCAGATATCATTTATCTATTTTTTTTGTTATCCTCATTAATGCCATTTTCCACCCATCTAAGCTATTTTCATGGGCTATAGCATATCCTATCAAGAGACTATAGCAATATTCATGTCCTAGACTCGTCCTCTTTCTGACATAATTTTGAGCCCGTCTAAGATGTCAGTGGGCTATAGCACATGTCCTCGGGGGTCAGATATCATTTATATGTTTATTTTTGTTATCTTCATTCGAGCCAATTTTGACCCATCTAAGCCATTTTCATGGGTTATAGCACATCCCTTGAGGGTCAGATATCATTTATGTGTTTTTTTATTATTTTCATTCGAACCAATTTTCACCCATCTTAGCAATATTCACGGAATGTAGCACATCCTATCAAGAGACCAGAGCAATATTTATGTCCCAGACTAGTTCTTATTCTAATGTAATTTTAAGCCTGTCTAAGGTGTTCGTGGGCTATAGCACATGCCCTTGAGGGTAAGATATGATTTATATGTTTTTTTGTTATGTTCATTCGAGTTAATTTTCACCCATCTAAGCCATTTACATGGACTATAACACATCCTATCGAGAGTTTGTAGAAATATTTGTGTCCTAGACTCGTCCTCTTTCTGACATAATTTTGAGCCTGTCTAATGTGTCCATGGGCTATAGCACATGCCCTCGAGGGTCAAATATGATTTATGTGTTTTTTTTTTTGTATTTTCATTCGAGCCAATTTTCACCCATCTAGGCCATTTTCCTGGGCTGTAGCACATTCTATCGAGAGACTATAGCAATGTTCATGTCTGACGCTCATTCTCTGGCAGATGTAAATTTGAGCCTATCTATGGTGTCTGTGGGTTGTAGCACATGCCCTCGAGGGTCAGATATCATTTATGTGTTTATTTTTGTTATCTTCATTTGAGACAATTTTCACCCATCTGAGCCATTTTCATGGGCCATATCATATCCTATCGAGAGACTATAGCAATATTCATGTCCTAAGCTTGTCTTCTTTTTGATGAAATTTTAAGCCTGTCTTAGGTGTCCGTGGGCTATAGCACATGCCCTCGAGGGTCAGATATCATTTATCTATTTTTTTGTTATCTTCATTAATGCCATTTTCCACCCATCTATGCTATTTTCATGGGCTATAGCATATCCTATCAAGAGACTATAGCAATATTCATGTCCTAGACTCGTCCTCTTTTCGACGTAATTTTGAGCCTGTCTATGGTGTCTGTGGGCTATTGAACATGACCTCGTGGGTCAGATATCATATATGTGTTTATTTTTGTTATCTTCGTTCAAGCCAACTTTCACCCATCTAATCCATTTTCATGGGCTATAGCACATCCTATCGAGAGACTATAGCAATATTCATGTCCTAAGCTTGTCTTCTTTTCGATGAAATTTTAAGCCTGTCTTAGGTGTCCGTGGGCTATAGCACATGCCCTCGAGGGTCAGATATCATTTATCTATTTTTTTGTTATCTTCATTAATGCCATTTTCCACCCATCTACGCTATTTTCATGGGCTATAGCACATCCTATCAAGAGACTATAGCAATATTCATGTCCTAGACTCGTCCTCTTTTCGACGTAATTTTGAGCCTGTCTATGGTGTCTGTGGGCTATAGAACATGACCTCGTGGGTCAGATATCATATATGTGTTTATTTCTGTTATATTCATTCGAGCCAATTTTCACCCATCTAAGTCATTTTCATGAGCTGTAGCGCATCCTATCGAGAGACTATAGCAATATTCATGTCTTAGGCTCGTTCTTTTTTCAATGTAATTCTGAGTCTGTCTAAGATGTCTGTGGGCTATAGCACATGCCCTCGAGGGTCAGATATCATTTATCTATTTTTTTTGTTATCCTCATTAATGCCATTTTCCACCCATCTAAGCTATTTTCATGGGCTATAGCATATCCTATCAAGAGACTATAGCAATATTCATGTCCTAGACTCGTCCTCTTTCTGACATAATTTTGAGCCCGTCTAAGATGTCAGTGGGCTATAGCACATGTCCTCGGGGGTCAGATATCATTTATATGTTTATTTTTGTTATCTTCATTCGAGCCAATTTTGACCCATCTAAGCCATTTTCATGGGTTATAGCACATCCCTTGAGGGTCAGATATCATTTATGTGTTTTTTTATTATTTTCATTCGAACCAATTTTCACCCATCTTAGCAATATTCACGGAATGTAGCACATCCTATCAAGAGACCAGAGCAATATTTATGTCCCAGACTAGTTCTTATTCTAATGTAATTTTAAGCCTGTCTAAGGTGTTCGTGGGCTATAGCACATGCCCTTGAGGGTAAGATATGATTTATATGTTTTTTTGTTATGTTCATTCGAGTTAATTTTCACCCATCTAAGCCATTTACATGGACTATAACACATCCTATCGAGAGTTTGTAGAAATATTTGTGTCCTAGACTCGTCCTCTTTCTGACATAATTTTGAGCCTGTCTAATGTGTCCATGGGCTATAGCACATGCCCTCGAGGGTCAAATATGATTTATGTGTTTTTTTTTTTGTATTTTCATTCGAGCCAATTTTCACCCATCTAGGCCATTTTCCTGGGCTGTAGCACATTCTATCGAGAGACTATAGCAATGTTCATGTCTGACGCTCATTCTCTGGCAGATGTAAATTTGAGCCTATCTATGGTGTCTGTGGGTTGTAGCACATGCCCTCGAGGGTCAGATATCATTTATGTGTTTATTTTTGTTATCTTCATTTGAGACAATTTTCACCCATCTGAGCCATTTTCATGAGCTGTAGCACATCCTATCGAGAGACTATAGCAATATTCATGTCCTAAGCTTGTCTTCTTTTTGATGAAATTTTAAGCCTGTCTTAGGTGTCCGTGGGCTATAGCACATGCCCTCGAGGGTCAGATATCATTTATCTATTTTTTTGTTATCTTCATTAATGCCATTTTCCACCCATCTATGCTATTTTCATGGGCTATAGCATATCCTATCAAGAGACTATAGCAATATTCATGTCCTAGACTCGTCCTCTTTTCGACGTAATTTTGAGCCTGTCTATGGTGTCTGTGGGCTATTGAACATGACCTCGTGGGTCAGATATCATATATGTGTTTATTTTTGTTATCTTCGTTCAAGCCAACTTTCACCCATCTAATCCATTTTCATGGGCTATAGCACATCCTATCGAGAGACTATAGCAATATTCATGTCCTAAGCTTGTCTTCTTTTCGATGAAATTTTAAGCCTGTCTTAGGTGTCCGTGGGCTATAGCACATGCCCTCGAGGGTCAGATATCATTTATCTATTTTTTTGTTATCTTCATTAATGCCATTTTCCACCCATCTACGCTATTTTCATGGGCTATAGCATATCCTATCAAGAGACTATAGCAATATTCATGTCCTAGACTCGTCCTCTTTTCGACGTAATTTTGAGCCTGTCTATGGTGTCTGTGGGCTATAGAACATGACCTCGTGGGTCAGATATCATATATGTGTTTATTTCTGTTATATTCATTCGAGCCAATTTTCACCCATCTAAGTCATTTTCATGAGCTGTAGCGCATCCTATCGAGAGACTATAGCAATATTCATGTCTTAGGCTCGTTCTTTTTTCAATGTAATTCTGAGTCTGTCTAAGATGTCTGTGGGCTATAGCACATGCCCTCGAGGGTCAGATATCATTTATCTATTTTTTTTGTTATCCTCATTAATGCCATTTTCCACCCATCTAAGCTATTTTCATGGGCTATAGCATATCCTATCAAGAGACTATAGCAATATTCATGTCCTAGACTCGTCCTCTTTCTGACATAATTTTGAGTCCGTCTAAGATGTCCGTGGGCTATAGCACATGTCCTCGGGGGTCAGATATCATTTATATGTTTATTTTTGTTATCTTCATTCGAGCCAATTTTGACCCATCTAAGCCATTTTCATGGGTTATAGCACATCCCTTGAGGGTCAGATATCATTTATGTGTTTTTTTATTATTTTCATTCGAACCAATTTTCACCCATCTTAGCAATATTCACGGAATGTAGCACATCCTATCAAGAGACCAGAGCAATATTTATGTCCCAGACTAGTTCTTATTCTAATGTAATTTTAAGCCTGTCTAAGGTGTTCGTGGGCTATAGCACATGCCCTTGAGGGTAAGATATGATTTATATGTTTTTTTGTTATGTTCATTCGAGTTAATTTTCACCCATCTAAGCCATTTACATGGACTATAACACATCCTATCGAGAGTTTGTAGAAATATTTGTGTCCTAGACTCGTCCTCTTTCTGACATAATTTTGAGCCTGTCTAATGTGTCCATGGGCTATAGCACATGCCCTCGAGGGTCAAATATGATTTATGTGTTTTTTTTTTGTATTTTCATTCGAGCCAATTTTCACCCATCTAGGCCATTTTCCTGGGCTGTAGCACATTCTATCGAGAGACTATAGCAATGTTCATGTCTGACGCTCATTCTCTGGCAGATGTAAATTTGAGCCTATCTATGGTGTCTGTGGGTTGTAGCACATGCCCTCGAGGGTCAGATATCATTTATGTGTTTATTTTTGTTATCTTCATTTGAGACAATTTTCACCCATCTGAGCCATTTTCATGAGCTGTAGCACATCCTATCGAGAGACTATAGCAATATTCATGTCCTAGGCTTGTTCTTTTTCCAATGTAATTCTGAGCCTGTCTAAGATGTATGTGGGCTATAGTACATGCCCTCCAGGGTTAAATATCATTTATATATTTTATTTTTGTTATCCTCATTTGAGCCATTTTCATGGGCCATAACACATCCTATCAAGAGACTATTGCAATATTCATATCCCAGACTCGTCCTCTTTCTAACGTAATTTTGAGCTTGTCTAAGGTCTGTGTGGGCTCTAGTACATGCCCTCCAGAGTCAGATATGATTTATGTGTTTTTTTGTTATCTTCATTCGAGCCAATTTTCACTCATCTAAGCAATTTTCATGGGCCATAGCACATCCTATCGAGAGACTATAGCAATATTCATGTCTGAGGCGCATTCTCTTTCAGATGTAAATTTGAGCCTATCTATGGTCTCTGTGGGCTGTTGCTCATGCCCTCGAGGGTCAGATATCATTTATGTGTTTTATTTTTATTATCTTCATTTGAGCCAATTTTCACCCATCTAAGTCATTTTCATGAGCTGTAGCGCATCCTATCGAGACACTATAGCAATATTCATGTCTTAGGCTCGTTCTTTTTCCAATGTAATTCTGAGCCTGTCTAAGATATTTGTGGGCTATAGTACATGCCCTCCAGGGTTAGATATCATTTATCTATTTTATTTTTGTTATCTTCATTCGAGCCATTTTCATGGGCCATAACACATCCTATCAAGAGACTATTGCAATATTCATATCCCAGACTCGTCCTCTTTCTGACGTAATTTTGAGCTTGTCTAAGGTCTCTGTGGGCTCTAGTACATGCCCTCGAGAGTCAGATATGATTTATGTGTTTTTTGTTTGGTTATCTTCATTCGAGCCAATTTTCGCTCATCTAAGCAATTTTCTTGGGCCATAGCACATCCTATCGATAGACTATAGCAATAGGAATGTCCTAGACTTGTCCTCTTATTGATGTAATTTTGAGACTGTCTATGGTGTCTGTGGGCTGTAGCACATGTCCTTGAGGGTCAGATATCATTTATGTGTTTTTCTGTTATCTTCATTCGAGCCAATTTTCACCCACCTAAGCCATTTTTATGGGCTACAGCACATCCTACTGAGAGATTATAGCAATATTCATGTCCAAGAGTCGTCCTCTTTCCGACGTAATTTTGAGCCTATCTAAGGTGTCCGTGGGCTATAGCACATGCCCTTGAGGGTAAGATATGATTTATGTGTTCTTTTGTTATCTTCATTCGAGCTAATTTTTACCCATCTAAGCCATTTACATGGACTATAGCACATTCTATCGAGAGATTGTAGAAATATTTGTGTCCTAGAATCGTCCTCTTTCCGACGTAATTTTGAGCCTATCTAAGGTCTCTGTGGGCTATAGCACATGCCCTCGAGGGTCAAATATGATTTATGTGTTTTTTTGTTATTTTCATTCGAGCCAACACCCATCTAAGCCATTTTCGTGGGCTGTAGCACATTCTATCGAGAGACTATAGCAATATTCATGTCCTAGGCTCGTCCTCTTTCCGATGTAATTTTGAGCCTGTCTAAGGTGTTCGTGGGCTATAGCACATGCCCTTGAGGGTAAGATATGATTTATATGTTTTTTTGTTATGTTCATTCGAGTTAATTTTCACCCATCTAAGCCATGTACATGGACTATAACACATCCTATCGAGAGATTGTAGAAATATTTGTGTCCTAGACTCGTCCTCTTTCTGACATAATTTTGAGCCTGTCTAATGTGTCCATGGGCTATAGCACATGCCCTTGAGGGTCAAATATGATTTATGTATTTTTTTGTTATCTTCATTCGAGCCAATTTTCACTCATCTAAGCAATTTTCATGGGCCATAGCACATCCTATCGAGAGACTATAGCAATATTCATGTCTGAGGCGCATTCTCTTTCAGATGTAAATTTGAGCCTATCTATGGTCTCTGTGGGCTGTAGCTCATGCCCTCGAGGGTCAGATATCATTTATGTGTTTTATTTTTGTTATCTTCATTTGAGCCAATTTTCACCCATCTAAGTCATTTTCATGAGCTGTAGCACATCCTATCGAGAGACTATAGCAATATTCATGTCTTAGGCTCGTTCTCTTTCCAATGTAATTCTGAGCCTGTCTAAGATGTCTGTGGGCTATAGTACATGCCCTCCAGGGTTAGATATCATTTATCTATTTTATTTTTGTTATCTTCATTCGAGCCATTTTCATGGGCCATAACACATTCTATCAAGAGACTATTGCAATATTCATATCCCAGACTCGTCCTCTTTCTGATGTAATTTTGAGCTTGTCTAAGGTCTCTGTGGGCTCTAGTACATGCCCTCGAGAGTCAGATATGATTTATGTGTTTTTTTTTGTAATCTTCATTCGAGCTAATTTTCACTCATCTAAGCAATTTTCTTGGGCCATAGCACATTCTATCGACAAACTATAGCAATAGGAATGTCCTAGACTTGTCCTCTTATTGATGTAATTTTGAGACTGTCTATGGTGTCCGTGGGCTGTAGCACATGCCCTTGAGGGTCAGATATCATTTATGTGTTTTTCTGTTATCTTCATTCGAGCCAATTCTCACCCACCTAAGCCATTTTTATGGGCTATAGCACATCCTACCGAGAGATTATAGCAATATTCATGTCCTAGAGTCGTCCTCTTTCCGACATAATTTTGAGCCTATCTAAGGTGTCCGTGGGCTATAGCACATGCCCTTGAGGGTAAGATATGATTTATGTGTTCTTTTGTTATCTTCATTCGAGGTAATTTTCACCCATCTAAGCCATTTACATGGACTATAGCACATTCTATCGAGAAATTGTAGAAATATTTGTGTCCTAGAATCGTCCTCTTTCCGACATAATTTTGTGCCTGTCTAAGGTCTCTGTGGGCTATAGCACATGCCCTCGAGGGTCAAATATGATTTATGTGTTTTTTTTGTTATTATCATTCGAGCCAACACCCATCTAAGATATTTTTGTGGGCTGTAGCACATTCTATCGAGAGACTATAGCAATATTCATGTCCTAGGCTCGTCCTCTTTCCGATGTAATTTTGAGCCTATCTAAGATCTCCTTGGGCTATAGCACATGCCCTCGAGGATCAGATATCATTTATGTGTTTATTTTTTTATGTTCATTCGAGCCAATTTTCACCCATCTAAGCCATTTTCATGGGCTGCAGCACATGCCCTCGAGGGTCAGATATCATTTATGTGTTTTTTTATTATTTTCATTCGAACCAATTTTCACCCATCTTAGCAATATTCACGGAATGTAGCACATCCTATCAAGAGACCAGAGCAATATTTATGTCCCAGACTAGTTCTTATTCTAATGTAATTTTAAGCCTGTCTAAGGTGTTCGTGGGCTATAGCACATGCCCTTGAGGGTAAGATATGATTTATATGTTTTTTTGTTATGTTCATTCGAGTTAATTTTCACCCATCTAAGCCATTTATATGGACTATAACACATCCTATCGAGAGTTTGTAGAAATATTTGTGTCCTAGACTCGTCCTCTTTCTGACATAATTTTGAGCCTGTCTAATGTGTCCATGGGCTATAGCACATGCCCTCGAGGGTCAAATATGATTTATGTGTTTTTTTTTTGTATTTTCATTCGAGCCAATTTTCACCCATCTAGGCCATTTTCCTGGGCTGTAGCACATTCTATCGAGAGACTATAGCAATGTTCATGTCTGACGCTCATTCTCTGGCAGATGTAAATTTGAGCCTATCTATGGTGTCTGTGGGTTGTAGCACATGCCCTCGAGGGTCAGATATCATTTATGTGTTTATTTTTGTTATCTTCATTTGAGACAATTTTCACCCATCTGAGCCATTTTCATGAGCTGTAGCACATCCTATCGAGAGACTATAGCAATATTCATGTCCTAGGCTTGTTCTTTTTCCAATGTAATTCTGAGCCTGTCTAAGATGTATGTGGGCTATAGTACATGCCCTCTAGGGTTAAATATCATTTATCTATTTTATTTTTGTTATCCTCATTTGAGCCATTTTCATGGGCCATAACACATCCTATCAAGAGACTATTGCAATATTCATATCCCAGACTCGTCCTCTTTCTGACGTAATTTTGAGCTTGTCTATGGTCTCTGTGGGCTCTAGTACATGCCCTCCAGAGTCAGATATGATTTATGTATTTTTTTGTTATCTTCATTCGAGCCAATTTTCACTCATCTAAGCAATTTTCATGGGCCATAGCACATCCTATCGAGAGACTATAGCAATATTCATGTCTGAGGCGCATTCTCTTTCAGATGTAAATTTGAGCCTATCTATGGTCTCTGTGGGCTGTAGCTCATTACCTCGAGGGTCAGATATCATTTATGTGTTTTATTTTTGTTAGCTTCATTTGAGCCAATTTTCACCCATCTAACTCATTTTCATGAGCTGTAGCGCATCCTATCGAGAGACTATAGCAATATTCATGTCTTAGGCTCGTTCTTTTTCCAATGTAATTCTGAGCCTGTCTAAGATGTCTGTGGGCTATAGTACATGCCCTCCAGGGTTAGATATCATTTATCTATTTTATTTTTGTTATCTTCATTCGAGCCATTTTCATGGGCCATAACACATCCTATCAAGAGACTATTGCAATATTCATATCCCAGACTCGTCCTCTTTCTGACGTAATTTTGAGCTTGTCTAAGGTCTCTGTGGGCTCTAGTACATGCCCTCGAGAGTCAGATATGATTTATGTGTTTTTTTTTTGTTATCTTCATTCGAGCCAATTTTCACTCATCTAAGCAATTTTCTTGGGCCATAGCACATCCTATCGACAGACTATAGCAATAGGAATGTCCTAGACTTGTCCTCTTATTGATGTAATTTTGAGACTGTCTATGGTGTCCGTGGGCTGTAGCACATGCCCTTGAGGGTCAGATATCATTTATGTGTTTTTCTGTTATCTTCATTCGAGCCAATTTTCACCCACCTAAGCCATTTTTATGGGCTATAGCACATCCTACCGAGAGATTATAGCAATATTCATGTCCTAGAGTCGTCCTCTTTCCGATATAATTTTGAGCCTATCTAAGGTGTCCGTGGGCTATAGCACATGCCCTTGAGGGTAAGATATAATTTATGTGTTCTTTTGTTATCTTCATTCGAGGTAATTTTCACCCATCTAAGCCATTTACATGGACTATAGCACATTCTATCGAGAAATTGTAGAAATATTTGTGTCCTAGAATCGTCCTCTTTCC
The DNA here is from genome assembly GCA_030378355.1 of Eleusine indica. Taxonomy (NCBI): domain Eukaryota; kingdom Viridiplantae; phylum Streptophyta; class Magnoliopsida; order Poales; family Poaceae; genus Eleusine; species Eleusine indica. The sequence continues at coordinate 397,375 of JARKIM010000012.1, read as the reverse complement.
GACATAATTTTGTGCCTTCGAGTGTTAGATATGATTTATGACTTTTGTTATTTTCATTCGAACCAATTTCCGATGTAATTTTGAGCCTATCTAAGATGTCCATAAGCTATAGCACATGCCCTCGAGGATCAGATATCATTTATGTGTTTATTTCTTTATCTTCATTCGAGCCAATTTTCACCCATCTAAGCCATTTTCATGGGCTATAGCACATCCTATGGAGAGACTATAGCAATATTCATGTCCAAGACTCGTCCTCTTTTTGATGTAATTTTGAGCCCGTCTATGGTGTCCGTGGGCCTTAGCACATGCCCTCAAGGGTCAGATATCATTTATGTGTTTACTTTTGTTATCTTCATTCGAACCAATTTTCACCCATCTAAGCCATTTTCATGGGCTATAGCACATCCTATCGAGAGACTATAGCAATATTCATGTCCTAGACTCGTCCTTGTTTCGATGTAATTTTGAGCCTATCTAAGGTGTCCGTGGGCTATTGCACATGCCCTTGAGGGTAAGATATGATTTATGTGTTTTTTTGATTATCTTCATTCGAGCTAATTTTCATCCATCTAAGTCATTTATATGGACTATAGCACATCCTATCGAGAGATTGTAGAAATATTGATGTCCTAGACTCGTCCTCTTTCCGACGTAATTTTGAGCCTGTCTGAGGTGTCCGTGGGCTATAGCACATGACCTCGAAGGTCAAATATGATTTATGTGTTTTATTTTGTTATTTTCATTGGAGCCAATTTTCACCCATGTAAGCCATTTTTGTGGGTTGTAGCATATTTTATCGAGAGACTATAGCAATATTCATGTCCTAGGCTCGTCTTCTTTCTGATGTAATTTTAAGCCTATCTAAGGTTTCCATGAGCTATAGCACATTCCTTCGAGGGTCAGATATGATTTTTGTGTTTTTTTGTTATTTTCATTCGAGCCAATTTTCACCCATCTAAGCCATTTTCATGGGCTGTAGCACATCCTATCGAGAGACTATAGCAATATTCATGTCCTAGACACGTCCTCTTTTTGATGTAATTTTGAGCCTGTCTATGGTGCCCGTGAGCTACAGCACATGCCATCGAGGGTCAGATATGATTTATGTGTTTTTTTGTTATTTTCATTCGAGCCAATTTTCACACATTAAAGCCATTTTCGTGGGCTATAGCACATTCTGTCAAGAGATTATAGCAACACGTCATAGGCTCGTTCTTTTTCTGATGTAATTTTGAGCCTGTCTATGGTGTCCGTGGGCTATAGCACATGGTCTCGAGGGTCAGATATCATTTATCTATTTTTTTTGTTATCTTCATTCGAGCTAATTTTCACCCATCTAAGCCATTTTTATGAGCTATAGCACATCCTATCGAGAGTGTGTAGAAATATTCATGTCCTTGACTTTTCCTCTTTCCGACGTAATTTTCAGCCTGCCTATAGTGTCCATGAACTATAGCACATGCCCTTGAGGATCAGATATCATTTGTGTGTTTATTTTTGTTATCTTCATTCGAGCCAATTTTCAGCTATCTAAGCCATTTTCATAGGCTATAACACAATATTTCGAGAGACTATCGAAATATTAATGTCCTTGACTCGTCTTCTTTCTGACGTAATTTTGAGCCTGTCTAAGGTTTCCGTGAGCTATAGCACATGCGCTAGAGGGTCAGATATGATTTATGTGTTTTTTTTGTTATTTTCATTCGAGCCAATTTTCACGCATCTAAGCCATTTTCATGGGTTGTAGCACATCCTATCGAGAGATTATAGCAATATTCATGTCCTAGACTTGTCCTCTTTTTGATGTAATTTTGAGCCTGTCTATGGTGTCTGTGAGCTATAGCACATGCCCTCGAGGGTCAGATATGATTTATGTGTTTTTCGTTATTTTCATTCGAGCCAATTTTCACACATTAAAGCCATTTTCGTGGGCTGTAGCACATTCTATAGAGAGATTAAAGCACTATTCACATCATAGGATCATTCTTTTTCTGATGTAATTTCGAGCCTGTCTAAGCTGTGCGTGGGCCATAGAACATGGTCTCGAGGGTCAGATATTATTTATCTATTTTTTTTATCTTCATTGGAGCCAATTTTCACCCATCTAAGCCATTTTTATGAGCTATAGCACATCCTATCGAGAGAGTGTAGAAATATTCATGTCCTATACTTGTCTTCTTTCCGACGTAATTTTGAGCCTGCCTATAGTGTCCCTGGACTATAGCACATGCCCTTGAGGGTCAGATATCATTTGTGTGTTTATTTTTTTATCTTCATTCGAGCCAATTTTCAGCTATCTAAGCCATTTTCATAGGCTATAACATAATATTTCAAGAGACTATCGAAATATTCATGTCCTAGACTCGTCTTCTTTCTGACGTAATTTTGAGCCTGTCTAAGGTTTCCGTGAGCTATAGCACATGCGCTAGAGGGTCAGATATGATTTATGTGTTTTTTTTGTTATTTTCATTCGAGCCAATTTTCACCCATCTAAGCCATTTTCATGGGCTGTAGCACATCCTATCGAGAGACTATAGCAATATTCATGTCCTAGACACGTCCTCTTTTTGATGTAATTTTGAGCCTGTCTATGGTGCCCGTGAGCTACAGCACATGCCATCGAGGGTCAGATATGATTTATGTGTTTTTTCGTTATTTTCATTCGAGCCAATTTTCACACATTAAAGCCATTTTCGTGGGCTATAGCACATTCTATCAAGAGATTATAGCAACACGTCATAGGCTCGTTCTTTTTCTGATGTAATTTTGAGCATGTCTATGGTGTCCGTGGGCTATAGCACATGGTCTCGAGGGTCAGATATCATTTATCTATTTTTTTTGTTATCTTCATTCGAGCTAATTTTCACCCATCTAAGCCATTTTTATGAGCTATAGCACATCCTATCGAGAGTGTGTAGAAATATTCATGTCCTTGACTTGTCCTCTTTCCGACGTAATTTTCAGCCTGCCTATAGTGTCCATGGACTATAGCACATGCCCTTGAGGATCAGATATCATTTGTGTGTTTATTTTTGTTATCTTCATTCGAGCCAATTTTCAGCTATCTAAGCCATTTTCATAGGCTATAACACAATATTTCGAGAGACTATCGAAATATTAATGTCCTTGACTCGTCTTCTTTCTGACGTAATTTTGAGCCTGTCTAAGGTTTCCGTGAGCTATAGCACATGCGCTAGAGGGTCAGATATGATTTATGTGTTTTTTTTGTTATTTTCATTCGAGCCAATTTTCACCCATCTAAGCCATTTTCATGGGTTGTAGCACATCCTATCGAGAGATTATAGCAATATTCATGTCCTAGACTTGTCCTCTTTTTGATGTAATTTTGAGCCTGTCTATGGTGTCTGTGAGCTATAGCACATGCCCTCGAGGGTCAGATATGATTTATGTGTTTTTCGTTATTTTCATTCGAGCCAATTTTCACACATTAAAACCATTTTCGTGGGCTGTAGCACATTCTATAGAGAGATTAAAGCACTATTCACATCATAGGATCATTCTTTTTCTGATGTAATTTCGAGCCTGTCTAAGCTGTGCGTGGGCCATAGAACATGGTCTCGAGGGTCAGATATTATTTATCTATTTTTTTTATCTTCATTGGAGCCAATTTTCACCCATCTATGCCATTTTTATGAGCTATAGCACATCCTATCGAGAGAGTGTAGAAATATTCATGTCCTTGACTTGTCTTCTTTCCGACGTAATTTTGAGCCTGCCTATAGTGTCCATGGACTATAGCACATGCCCTTGAGGGTCAGATATCATTTGTGTGTTTATTTTTTTATCTTCATTCGAGCCAATTTTCAGCTATCTAAGCCATTTTCATAGGCTATAACATAATATTTCAAGAGACTATCGAAATATTCATGTCCTAGACTCGTCTTCTTTCTGACGTAATTTTGAGCCTGTCTAAGGTTTCCGTGAGCTATAGCACATGCGCTAGAGGGTCAGATATGATTTATGTGCTTTTTTTTGTTATTTTCATTCGAGCCAATTTTCACCCATCTAAGCTATTTTCATGGGCTATAGCACATCCTATCGAGAGATTATAGCAATATTCATGTCCTAGACTCGTCCTCTTTTTGATGTAATTTTGAGCCTGTCTATGGTGTCCGTGAGCTATAGCACATGCCCTCGAGGGTCAGATATCATTTATCTGTTTTTTCGTTATTTTCATTCGAGCCAATTTTCACATATTAAAGCCATTTTCGTGGCCTGTAGAACATTCTATAGACAGATTAAAGCACTATTCACATCATAGGATCATTCTTTTTCTGATGTAATTTCGAGCCTATCTAAGCTGTGCGTGGGCTATAGAACACGGTCTCGAGGGTCAGATATCATTTATCTATTTTTTTGTTTTCTTCATTCGAGCGAATTTTCACCCATCTATGCCATTTTTATGAGCTGTAGCACATCCTATCGAGAGAGTGTAGAAATATTCATGTCCTTGACTTGTCCTCTTTTTGACGTAATTTTGAGCCTGCCTATGGTGTCCATGGACTATAGCACATGCCCTCGAGGGTCAGATATCATTTGTGTGTTTATTTTTATTATCTTCATTCAAGCCAATTTTCACCTATCTAAGCCATTTTCATAGGCTATAACACATGATTTTGAGAGACTGTCAAAATATTCATGTCCTAGACTCGTCTTCTTTCTGACATAATTTTGAGCCTGTCTAAGATTTTCGTGAGCTATAGCACATGCCATAGAGGGTCAGATATGATTTATGTGTTTTTTTGTTATTTTCATTCGAGCCAATTTTCATCCATCTAAGCCATTTTCATGGGCTGTAGCACATCCTATCGAGAGATTATAGCAATATTCATGTCCTAGACTCGTCCTCTTTTTTATGTAATTTTGAGCCTGTCTATGGTGTCTGAGCTATAGCACATGCCCTCAAAGGTCAGATATGATTTATGTGTTTTTTCATTATTTTCATTCGAGCCAATTTTCACACATTAAAGCCACTTTTGTGGGCTGTAGCACATTCTATCGAGAGATTATAGCAATATTCATGTCATAGGCTCGTTCTTTTTCTTATGTAATTTTGAGCCTGTATCATTTTTGTATTTTTTTGGTTATCTTTAGTTCGAGCCAATTTTCCACACATCTAAGCCATTTCATGTGCTCTAGCTCATCCTCTCTATAGGCTAAAGTAATTTTTATGTCCTAGATTAGTCCTCTTTTTGATGCAATTTTCAGGCCATCTATGATGTCTGTGGGCAATAGCACATACCCTAGAGGGTTAGATATTATTTGCTATTTTTTGTGATCACCATTTTGATCCTATTTGTCATATTTCTGAGCCATTTCATGTACTATACTATATGCTCTCAATAGGTCAAAGCAATTATCTGATGCACTTTGAGCCTGTCTAAGGTGTCCATGGGTTATAGCACATGCCCAGAGGGTCCAATATCATTTACGTATTTCAGTTTTGATCGCTATTTCGAGCCAATTTTCACCCAACTAAGCCGTTTTCATGGGCCATAGCACATCCTATCGACAGACTAGAGCAATATTCATGTCCTACAATTGTTCTCTTTCCGATGTAATTTTAAGCATGTCTGAGGTATCCGTGGGCTATAACACATGCCCTCGTGGTTAATATATCATTTATGTATATTTTTTGTTACCTTCATTCGAGCAAATTTTCCACACATCTAAGCCATTTCATGTGCTATAGCACACGCCCTCGAGGACGAGGCATCATTTTTGTTTTTTTTTTTTGTTATCTTTAGTTGGAGCCAATTTTCCACACATCCAAGCCATTTCATGTGTATAGCCCATCCTCTCTATAGGCCAAAGCAATTTTTATGTCGTAGACTAGTCCATTTTTTTATGCAATTTTGAGGTCATATAAGATGTCCGTGGGCTATAGCACATGCCCTTGACGGTTAGATATTATTTGCTATTTTTTGTGATCACCATTTTGATCTTATTTGTTATATTTCTGAGCCATTTCATGTACTATGGCATGTGCTCTCAATAGGTCGAAGCAACTATCGGATGCAATTTGAGCCTGTCTAAGGTGTCCATGGGTTATAGAACATGCCCTGACGGTCCAATATCATTTACGTATTTTAGTTGTGATCGCCATTTCGAGCCAATTTTCACCCAACGAAGCCATTTTCATGGGCTATAGCACATCCTATCGAGAGACTAGAGCAATATTCATGTCCTACAGTCATCCTCTTTCCGATGTAATTTTGAGCATGTCTAAGGTATCCGTGAGCTATAACACATGTCCTCGAGGGTAATATATCATTTATGTGTTTTTTTGTTACCTTCATTCGAGCAAATTTTCCACACATCTAAGCCATTTCATGTGCCATAGAACACGCCCTCGAGGATGAGATATCATTTTTGTATTTTTTTTGTTATCTTTATTTGAAGCCAATTTTTCACACATCTAAGCCATTTCATGTGTTATAGCCCATGCTCTCTATAGGCCAAAGCAATTTTTATGTCCTAGACTAGTCCTCATTTTGATGCAATTTTGAGGCCATGTAAGATGCCCGTGGGCTACAGCACACACCCTAGAGGGTTAGATATTATTTCCTATTTTTTTGAGATCACCATTTTGATCCTATTTGTCATATTTCCGAGCCATTTCATGTACTATAGCATGTGCTCTCAATAGGTAAAAGCAATTATCTGATGCAACTTGAGCCTGCCTAAGGTGTCCATGGGTTATAGCACATGCCTTGAGGGTCCGATATCATTTAGGTATTTCTGTTGTGATCGCCATTTCGACCCAATTTGCACCCAACTAAGCCATTTTCATAGGCTATAGCACATCCTATTGAGACACTAGAGCAATATCAATGTCCTAGAATCGTACTCTTTCCGATGTAATTTTGAGTCTGTCTATGGTATTCGTGGGCTATACCACATGCCCTCGAGGGTCAGATATGGTTTATGTGTTTTTTTTGTTATCTTCATTCCAGCGAATTTTCCACACATCTAAGCCATTTCATGTGCAATAGAACACGCCCTCAAGGATGAGTTATCATTTTTGTATTTTTTTTTTGTTATCTTTATTTCGAGCAAATTTTCCACACATCTAAGCCATTTCATGTGTTATAGCCCATGCTCTCTATAAGCCAAAGCAATTTTTATGTCCTAGACTAGTCCTCTTTTTGATGCAATTTTGAGGCCATGTAAGATGTCCGTGGGCCAGAGCACACACCCTAGAGGGTTAGATATTATTTGCTATTTTTTTGTGATCACTATTTTGATCCTATTAGTCATATTTCTGAGCCATTTCATGTACTATAGCATGTGCTCTCAACAGGTCGAAGCAACTATCAGATGCAATTTGAGCATGTCTAAGGTGTGCATGGGTTATAGCACATGCCCTAAGGGTCCAATATCATTTAGGTATTTCTGTTGTAATCGCCATTTCGAGCCAATTTGCACCTAACTAAGCCATTTTCACAGGCTATAGCACAGCCTATCGAGAGACTAGAGCAGCTCAATGTCCTAGAATCGTACTCTTTCCGATGTAATTTTGAGTCTGTCTAAGGTATTCGTGGGCTATAACACATGCCATCAAGGGTCAGATATCGTTTATGGGTTTTTTTTTGTTATCTTCATTTTGAGCCAATTTTCCACACATCTAAGCCATTTCATGTGCTATAGAACACACCCTCGAGGATGAGATATCATTTTTCTATTTTTTTTGTTATCTTTATTTTGAGCCAATTTTCCACACATCTAAGCCATTTTCAAGGGCTATAGCACATGCAATCGAGAGACTAGAGCAATATTCATGTCCTAGAATCGTCCTCTTTCCGATGTAATTTTGAGCCTGTCTAAGGTATTCATGGGCTATAACACATGCCCTCTAGGGTCTGAATTCATTTATGTGTTTTTTTTTTTTTGTTATCTTCATTCGAGCGAGTTTTCCACACATCTAAGCCATTTCATGTGGTATAGCACATGCCTTCGAAGATTAGATATCATTTTTGTATTTTTTTTGTTATCTTTATTTTTGAGCCAATTTTCCACACATCTAAGCCATTTTATGTGTTATAGTCCATCCTCTCTATAGGCCAAAGCAATTTTTATGTCCTAGACTAGTCGTCTTTTTAATGCAATTTTAAGGTCATCTAAGATGTCCGTGGGCTATAGCACACGCCCTAGAGGGTTAGATATTATTTGCTATTTTTTGTGATCACCATTTTGATCCTATTTGTCATATTTCTGAGCCATTTCATGTACTATAGAATGTGCTCTCAAGAGGTTGAAGCAATTATCTGATGCAATTTGAGCCTGTCTAACGTGTCCATGGGTTATAGCACATGCCCTGAGGGTCCAATATCATTTACGTATTTCAGTTGTGATCGCCATTTCGAGCCAATTTTCACCCAACTAAGCCATTTTCATGGGCTATAGCACATCCTATTGAGAGACTAGAGCAATATTCATGTCCTACAGGCGTCCTCTTTCCAATGTAATTTTGAGCATGTCTAAGGAATCCGTGACCTATAACTCATGCCCTCCAGGGTAATATATCATTTATGTGTTTTTTTTTTGTTACCTTCAATCGAGCAAATTTTCCACACATCTAAGCCATTTCATGTGCTATAGCACACGCCCTCGAGGATGAGACATCATTTTTTGTATTTTTTTTGTTATCTTTAGTTCGAGCCAATTTTCCACACATCCAAGCCATTTCATGTGCTATAGTCCATCCTCTCTATAGGCCAAAGCAATTTTTATGTCCTAGCCTAGTCCTTTTTTTGATGCAATTTTGAGGTCATATAAGATGTCAGTGGGCTATAGCACATGCCCTTGAGGGTTAGATATTATTTGCTATTTTTTGTGATGACCATTTTGATCCTATTTGTCATATTTCTGAGCCATTTCATGTACTATAGCATGTGCTCTCAACAGGCCAAAGCAATTATCTGATGCAATTTCAGCCTATCTAAGGTGTCCATGGGTTATAGAACATGCCCTGAGGGTCCAATATCATTTAGGTATTTCTGTTGTGATCGCCATTTCGAGCCAATTTGCACCCAACTAAGCCATTTTCATACTCTATAGCACATCCTATCGAGAGACTAGAGCAATATCAATGTCCTAGAATCGAACTATTTCCGATGTAATTTTAAGTTTGTCTAAGGTATTCGTGGGCTATACCACATGCCCTCGAGGGTCAGATATCGTTTATGTGTTTTTTTTTGTTATCTTCATTCGAGCGAATTTTCCACACATCTAAGCCATTTCATGTGCAAAATAACACGCCCTCAAGGATGAGATATCATTTTTGTATTTTTTTTGTTATCTTTATTTCGAGCCAATTTTCCACACATATAAGTCATTTCATGTGTTATAGCCCATGCTCTCTATAGGCCAAAGCAATTTTTATGTCCTACACTAGTCCTCTTTTTGATGTAATTTTCAGGCCATGTAAGATGTCTGTGGGCTATATCACACACCCTAGAGGGTTGGATATTATTTGCTATTTTTTGTGATCACCATTTTGATCCTATTTGTTATATTTCTGAGCCATTTCATGTACTATAGCATGTGCTCTCAACAGGTCGAAGCAACTATCTGATGCAATTTGAGCCTGTCTAAGGTGTCCATGGGTTATAGCACATGCCCCGAGGGTCCAATATCATTTATGTATTTCAGTTTTGAAAGCCATTTTCATGGGCTATAGCACATCCTATCGAGAGAATAGAGCAATATTCATGTTCTACAGTCGTCCTCTTTCCGATGTAATTTTGAGCATGTCTATGGTATACGTGGGCTATAACACATGCCCTCAAGGGTAATATATCATTTATGTGTTTTTTTTTTGTTACCTTCATTCGAGCAAATTTTCCACACATCTAAGCCATTCATGTGCTATAGAACATGCCCTTGAGGATGAGATATCAGTTTTGTAATTTATTTTGTTATCTTTATTTCAAGCCAATTTTTCACACATCTAAGCCATTTCATGTGTTATAGCCCATCCTCTCTATAGGCCAAAGCAATTTTTATGTCCTAGACTAGTCCTCTTTTTTATCAATTTTGAGGCCATATAAGATGTCCATGGGCTACAGCATACACCCTCGAGGGTTAGATATTATTTGCTATATTTTTGTGATCAGTATTTTGATCCTATTTGTCATATTTCTGAGCCATTTCATGTACTATAGCATGTGCTCTCAATAGGTAAAAGCAATTATCTGATGCAATTTGAGCCTGTCTAAGGTGTGCATGGGTTATAGCACATGCCCTGAGGGTCCGATATCATTTAGATATTTCTGTTGTGATCGCCATTTCGAGCCACTTTGCACCCAACTAAGCCATTTCCACAGGCTATAACACATCCTATTGAGAGACTAGAGCAATATCAATATCCTAGAATCATACTCTTTCCGATGTAATTTTGAATCTGTCTAAGGTATTCTCGGGCTATACCACATGCCTTCGAGGGTCATATATCGTTTATGTGTTTTTTTTTGTTATCTTCATTCGAGCGAATTTTCCACACATCTAAGCCATTTCATGTGCTATAGAACATGCCCTCGAGGATGAGATATCATTTTTGTATTGTTTTTGTTATCTTTATTTCGAGCCAATTTTCCGCACATCTAAGCCATTTCATGTGTTATAGCCCATGCTCTCTATAGGCCAAAGCAATTTTTATGTCCTAGACTAGTCCTCTTTTTTATGCAATTTTGACGCCATGTAAGAGTCCATGGGCTATAGCACAAACCCTAGATGGTTAGATATTATTTGCTATTTTTTTGTGATCACCATTTTGATCTTATTTGTCATATTTCTGAGCCATTTCATGTACTATAGCATGTGGTCTCAACAGGTCAAAGCAATTATCTGATGCAATTTGCGCCTGTCTAAGGTGTCCATGGGTTATAGCACATGTCGTAAGGGTCCGATATCATTTAGGTATTTCTGTTGTGATCGCCATTTCGAGCCAATTTGCACCCAACTAAGCCATTTTCATGGGCCATAGCACATCCTATCGAGAGACTAGAACAAATCAATGTCCTAGAATCGTACTCTTTCCGATGTAATTTTGAGCTTTTCTAAGGTATCCATGGGCTATAACACATGCCCTCGAGGGTCAGATATCATTTATGTGCTTTTTTTTGTTATCTTCATCCGTGCGAATTTTCCACACATCTGAGCCATTTCATGTGCTATAGAACACGCCCTCAAAGATGAGATATCATTTTTGTATATTTTTTTTTGTTATCTTCATTTCGAGCCAATTTTCCACACATCTAAGCCATTTCATGTGTTATGGCCCATGCTCTCTATAGGCCAAAGGAATTTTTATGTCCTAGACTAGTCCTCTTTTTGATGCAATTTCGAGGCCACCTAAGATGTCGGTGGGCTATAGCACACGCCCTAGAGGGGTAGATATTGTTTGGTATTTATTTGTGATCACCATACTACTACTACCTAAAGATTCAGATAGCATTAATGTGTTTTTTAGTTATGTTCATTTCATGTACTATAGCACATGCTCTCAACATTTTTTATGCAATTCTCAGTCTGTCTAAGGTGTCTATGGGCTATAGCACACACCATGAGGGTCTGATATCATTTACGTATTTCTGTTGTGATTGTTATTTTGAGCCAATTTTCACTCATCTAAGCTATTTTCATAGGCTATAGGATATCCTATCGAGAAACTATAGCAATATTTATGTTCTAGAATCGCCCTCTTTCCAATCAAATTTTGAGCTTGTCTAAGGTATTCGTGGGCTATAACACATGCCCTGGAGGGTAATATATTATTGATGTGTTTTTTTGCTATCTTCATTCGAGTGAATTTTCCACACATCTAAGCCATTTCATATGATATGGCACACGCCCTCGAGGATGAGATATCATTTTTGTATTTTTTTTGTTATCTTCATTCGGGCCAATTTTCCACACATGTAAGCCATTTCATGTGTTATAGCCCATGCTCTCTATAGGCCAAAACAATTTTTATGTCCTAGTCTAGTCCCCTTTTTGATGCAATTTTGAGGCCATGTAAGATGTCCGTGGGCTATAGCACACGCCCTAGAGTAGACATTATTTGCTATTTTTTTTTATGATCACCATTTTGATCCTATTTGTCATATTTCTGAGCCATTTCATGTACTATAGCATGTGCTCTCAACGGGTCAAAGCAATTATCTGATGCAATTTGAGCCTGTCTAAAGTGTCCATGTGTTATAGCACGTGCCCTGAGGGTCCAATAGCATTTAGGTATTTCTATTGTGACCGCCATTTCGAGCCAATTTGCACCCAACTAAACCATTTTCATGGGCTATAGCACATCCTATCGAGAGACTAGAGAAATATCAATGTCCTAGAATTGTACTCCTTCCGATGTAATTTTGAGCCTGTCTAAGGTATCCGTAGGCTATAACACATGCCCTCGAGGTTCACATATCATTTATGTGTTTTTTTTTATCATCTTCATTTGAGCGAATTTTCCACACATCTAAGCCATTTCAAGTGCTATAGCACACGCCCTCGAGGATGAGATATCATTTTTGTATTTTTTTTGTTATCTTTATTTCGAGCCATTTTTCCATACATCTAAGCCATTTCATGTGTTATAGCCCATGCTCTCTATAGGCCAAAGCAATTTTTATGTCCTAGACTAGTCCTCTTTTTGATGCAATTTTCAAGCCATCTAAGATGTCCGTGGGCTATAGCGCACATCCTACATGGTTAGATATTATTTGCTATTTTTTTGTGATCACCATTTTGATCCTATTTGTCATATTTCTGAGTCATTTCATGTACTATAGCATGTTCTCCCAATAGGTCAAAGCAATTATCTGATGCAATTTGAGCCTGTCTAAGGTGTCCATGGGTTATAGCACATGCCCTGAGGGTTCAATATCATTTAAGTGTTTCTGTTGTGATCGCTATTTCGAGCCAATTTGCACCCAACTAAGCCATTTTCGTGGGCCATAGCACATCCTATCGAGAGACGAGAGCAATATTCATGTCCTAGAATTGTCCTCTTTCCGATGTAATTTTGAGACTGTCTAAGATATTCATGGGCTATGACACATGCCCTCTAGGGTCATGAAGGACCGAGAAGGCTACCAGAGGGGGGGGGGGGTGAATGGGAGCCAATTAAAATTCTTTACAAGAACTTGGCCTATATCCCAATTACAACCAAAGCCAACCTCTAAATCGATCACCAAGGCCATACACACCAACTTGTGATGTACCAACCCTAGGAGTGTTCAACTACAGCAATGGAACATAGCGGAAACAAAAGAGAGCAACAAAGACTCGACCCGGTCAAAGAAACACACACAAGACAGACCTTACTAGACTTTGAAATTTGCATTTTAATGTAAATTCAATTTGAATTTCTCATATCCAAATTCAAATTTGAAATTTGAACACGAAATTCGTATTCAAATTCAAAAATTCGAAAATTGAATTTGAACACGAAATTCAAATTCAAATTCAAAAATTTGAAATCTGAATTTGAAATTTGATTTCGAAATTCGAATTTGAATGTTTTATTTCAAAATTCGAATTTGAAACTTGATTTGGTATTTCGAATTTGAAATTGGATTTCGAATTTCGAATTGAAATTTGAATATTTTATTTCGAAATTCGAATTTCAAATTTGATTTCGAATTTCGAATTTGAATTTGAATTCTTGAATTTGAATTTGAAATTTGATTTCGAATTTCGTGTTTTGAATTTGAATTCGAATTTCGTGTTCGAATTTGAATTTTGATATGAGAAATTCAAATCGAATTTGAAAAATTGAATTTGGATTAGGATTCAAATTTGTGAAATTCGAATCTGGATTTGAATTCAAGAAATTCGAATTTTATAAATTTGAATAGGTTATATGAAATTCGCAATAGGATTTGAATTTTTCATTTATTGAAATTGTATTGGAATTTAGTGGGAGGGGTAAAAGTGTCTTTTTTGTTTTATCTTGCTACATCATAATAGGAAAAAAATGATTTGCCAAATTATAGCGATGATTTGGCACCGTTAGAACATTTTGTAAATAAATTGTTGAGAATTAGGACATTTTAGTAAGAAAGTTGATAAAAGGGATATTTGAAAATGTGTATTTGAGAAGAGGGAGATTTTATCGTCCCTCGGCAAACGCACGCGTTCACTCCATAAAACTGCTTGCCGCCCTTTCGGCTTCCAAAACGGACAGTTTCGCTCCCGCCTCTTCGCCTTCTCCCCCAAAACGAATCGTCGTCGCCTTCCCCTTGCTATTCCAATCGATTCCCATGCCCCGCCCAGAAATGCTCCACCCTCCACTCTCCCGTTCCGATTCTTTCCCTGGTTCCTCCCCTTCTTGGCGGATTTGTTCCATTTCCTAGCGTGCGCTCTTTGGATCTTTGTGCGTTGGGGCCCTGCCGCCGCTGCTGCTTGCTTCTCCACGCCTATCACTCTGGGAGGACGAGTCAGAGTTGGAGTGGCGGCAAGCACTGCACCGCGGCGCAAGGAGGAGGTCCGCAAGAAACGCTGCGTCATAGAGGTCCTCAAGAATCGCCGTGAGTTCCCCATCATTTACCACAAGGGTACTGACCGATTCCTCCTCTTTGGCCCCACTTTTCTCCTCTCGGATCTTACGAGCCGCCTCTAGGATCTTAAGCCTTGGATACTTGATTCATGTCTAGCGTTATCTGTCGCGTATTATGCCGTGGTTAGTTTAGGATGTGCAGTCAATTTGTGATAGGTGCGTTTCTTTTTGGCACCCTATTCAGCTCTTGCTGATACCGCATACAGGAAGATGAAGATGAACAGATTGTGCAAAGATTGAAAATGGGAGCCGAAAACAAAGGTACTCAGACCAGACCTCAGCCCCCCCCCCCCCCCCCCCCCCCCCCCCCCAAAAAAAAAGATTCATTCGTGCATCACAGTGAGGTTTGAGTTGTTATTATGTGTCTGTTTTCATTTCTACTGATTTATCTTTTCATGTTTTCTCTTGCCTTACAGATTGGTTCATCACTGGTTGGGCCGGCCTTTGCTTCAACTTGCATCACACTGTGTTTGTCGTGTGATGCAGTGGACGGATCAGGTTATTCTGTGGCAGTTGCAGCCTAAAGGGTGTGCACTCTGAATCATTGTCATGCTAATTGCTATTATTCCTTTTAGTGTTGCAACCACTTTTTGTTTACTTAACAAAATTTAGGAGGTAGACTGCTGGTTCCCGTAAACTTAGTGAAATATAAATTAGATCATGTATCTGAGCACCAAGTTTTTTAGTAAAAACTAAAAATTCATTATAATTTCTGGGTGATGAAAAATGTTCATGCCTTTACCAACCCGAATTTCATAGATGATGTATGCTAGAAGAAAACCTTAGTCTGTGTCTATTTCTTTGCCTTGCAAGTGCTCGCTTAGCTTTTGCCTGCCTTAATGCCTTCATTAATACAGACGGCAAGTGAACTGTTCCGTTCTGTTGTTTATTTAACCATATCTCACTTTTTGCTCGACCACAACGCTGAGATGCTAAACTTGGGTAACTAGATTTTGTATAGAACTGTGGTACCAAAAAACACTTTATGCTCGACCACAACACTGAGATGCTAAACTTGGGTAACTATATTTTGTAACGCTATCTTATAGAACTGTGGTACCAAAAAATCATGCCACCACTGTACCTTTTTTGAAACACTAATACGGTCAGGCACCTACTGTCCTCTTGCATCCGCAAAATTTTAAGATATCGATTAAAATGAAACAGCCTTGAATTGTACATGGCATTGGCAATGTTTATATATATGAGGTTCAGAAGTGAAGATCAAAATGATTGAACCATGACAACGAATCTGATAGTATAGTTTATCAGAGGTACAAAATGATTTAGGTTCCTCTCTTTCTATTTGGGTCAGAGAATAGCAGGTATATATTGGGTTGCTTGATTTGTTATGATCTTCCATCTGGTTACCCATGGCCTTATCCTGCATGTGCTTGTTGTATCGTGATTAACCAGGTGACCAAAGAGCCACAAGGACATGAAACAGTAATATCATTTGTCCTGATCCAAGAACACATTCATCTTAATTATATTGGTGCATTGATTTGCTAATCTTCACTGCATTGTACGGGTGGAATGTACCGTTGTAGAATGAGTGGTTTATGTATTGTTCAAGGGATATTCTTTGTTCCTGCCAGCCAGAGCAGTTTCTTTTTTCTGGTGGCTGCTTTGCTGACACTTGGTAAACTGCATCATTTAAGCTTGGAGCTTTATTATTGGCTTTAGAGTCTCCAAATTGGTTCCTGTCAGCGGGAGCAGTTTTTTCTGGTGACTGCATTGCTGATACTTGCTAAACTGCATCAATTACGATTGGAGCTTTATTATTTGCTGGAGAGTCTCCAAATTGACTCAAAGGAGCAGAAATAATTCCTTCAAGGTAAATTTTTTTTCTCGTATTATTAAATCACCTTATAATAACACTTGATCTGGCTACAATCAGTGGCTGACCATTTTGTTGCCTGAAACTTGCAATTAGTGATGGAAGCATTAGAGAAGAAAAGTGGGTGTTATCCCCCATTTGCCCATTTCCTCCAGGATTTGTTTTGAAAACATACTTGGGTATGTATTATTTGTAAAATCTCATTAGACATGTAAATAAGATTCATAGTTTTACTATGCTACAAAGCAATTTGTGAGTTGTCATTGTGTAACATAGTTTGACTTGATCTGTGATTGATGCTTATATGGCATTGATATTTTTTTCAATATTTGAGCATCATATTTTGGTTGTTTATGTCATGTAGCTTTGCTCTGCCTTGCCTAATGGATTAATGACTTTGCAAGTTTCCTTCATTTTCATGCTAAAACCCTAAAATCCAGAGTTCATGGATCAATTTTCATTTCAGAACCTTTTCTGTAAGCAGTGGCATTTGGATTTTCTTCCCAATCCTCATGCTCCTAATATCATATTGGAAGGAGAGTTTATGCATCACATTCTGTGTACTGTAATGCATTTTGGCAAAAAAAGGGAAGTCTCTCGATGATATGTTAGATTAAGATTATTTTTGTTAATGTATGAGGCTATTCTTTAATACTTCTGTGCAACTCATTGTCCATGTTACTGCTAAACAAATCTTGAACTCGTGGCTGTCTGGATTGTATGCTTTCCTGTTTGATAAGGTTGAATTGGTGAGGTCGAGTTGTCTGCTACGAATGTCTTTTCATTCAATTCTGCATTCCATTTGGTTACTGTATGTACTCTGATCTTGACAAACTGCAGCACTGTTGTTGCTTACTGCATTGTACTATGATTAATAGGTGGGGCTCACGGTTTTATTTTCGGTGGATATGACAGGCATTTGTTTAGTAGTCGATCGGAGGGCTAAAATGATTTAGATAGCTTTCTTTCTGTTTGTAGGGACTGAGAATTATCTTTTGCAAGCAGGTATCTAGTGTGGTTAGGCACACTGGAAGGTGTTGTGCTTTTCTGATAATTTTTTCCTGCTGATTTACCTATTATGAATGGTTTTACTGGGCATAGCGCTAGCTCATTTCTGTTATAACCTTATTGATTGTGATTTCTGTGTGGGCTTAGTTTATTTCCAAGAGCTAGATTGAATACCATTGACTTGACGTGTAGGTTTGATATATGCTATGCCACAATATAGGATAATAAGATACAACATGAATTTGTTAATCTTTACTGCATTTTCCAATATATATTTTCTTGTTAATCTTTACTGCATTTTCTATTATATATGTTCTGCTAATATACTTCTATTGATGCAGTTCCTGAATTGCCATCATGTAGGATATATTGTCTCTTTTCAGCATGGGTTAGGGATTACATCTTTTCAGAAAAATCGAGGTAACTACATGGTTTATGAGAGTCGTGTAATTTCACACATGTTTCGTTGGATTTTACACAGAGGCTTCAAAATTGATCGAAATGAGCTTTTTACATTGACACTTTAAACAGGTCTGAACTGTGGCTGACTATCCTCATTATGCTATGAAAACATTGATTGATTCCGATAGTATCTTTTTTCGCTCGTGTCCTGAGAGTTGGGTCTATTTGAGTTACTTTTGCGACAAATCTGTTTTAATGTTCTCTTCTTTCTTGTTTGAGGTATATATTTATTCTCCATACCTGAAGCATTCTACTTCCCTCCATAGGTGGATGCTGTAATCTGGATTGCATTTATTAGAAGTATGGCATCAAATATGCTCATTTGGATCAGTTATCATATCTCAGTTCTTGCATCCCTTTCCTATTATTTCTGCATCTATTAGCTCTCAAGCTCTTACATCGAATGTGTAGTCCGGAAAAGCTATCAGATGGTGGGAATGAAACGATAATCTTCTCCCTGCAACCAATGCAGACTTGGTAGAACATACTTGGATGACCAGATGCAATGGTAATGACCTTAAATCTATGCTTTTAATTTGAGTTTCAATTGCAGCCAAGTGCTTCTTACAATAATGCAATTTGTTCAAGTTTATTTTGTTGCACGAGGACTATTTTTGTGATTACACACAGATAATAATATTTTGTAGCATCCAGATGATCAGAAAAAGAAAGGAAACTAGATAGTGGAATTTTTTTTGACTTTGATCTGCTGTATGTGCTTGTATAAGTGGTGCAGTGATTACTTCCTTATTTTACAGAGTTCTAATTTGTTTTTTATGGAATGGAACTGTTACGTGCATGCATATTATGTCAAACAGCAACTGTTCACAACAGTTTGAAACTGATCACTATGTATACGATGCATATTACACCTGCGAATAGATTTTGAAACAGGAATGTTTTTATAACGATTTTTTGGTAATACGTTTCTGTTTTGTGTTGTGTGATTTTATTTGTCTTGTTAGTAGCAACAATATTATTTTAGATTTGTATTGGATAATATGTGACCATATAAATTACTTCCTTGTTTGAGATGTTCATTTGGATTTTGTTTGCCTAACTGGTGGATGTTGCCTAAAAGGTATGTTAAAACATTTTTAACAATCCCGTGTAGCTTCCTAAGCATCAACTGCTATGAGTCATACTTTTGTTTGAGGGACTTCCAAGGTAAAAAAAGGTTGTAGTAAATGATGGAAGTAGGCATATTTGAATGTAGTCTCAAAATTATGTCTTCCGTTAAAAAAACAGATTATGCTCTGCTTGTGGTCCTGTTTAAAGCGATCTTCAATAAAGGTTAGGCTAGGTATGTTTGCAAATCAAGAATCTACTAATATTGAACATTGTTGCTTGTTTCTTTGGGCTCTCATTTTTCTTTTACATGGTTGGTTGTGGGCTAGGTTCCATTGTCTCCCACCTAAAATCGTACTGTTTTCCACGATAAAAGTCCATATCAGGGTCGTTTTAATGACGAGCTATTGAAACATAGGTTACCACATCATTAGATGCATGCTGCTAACTCATGGTATAGCTGTTTTCCCGCTCCCTAGCCTACATGGGTTTAGGGTTATCAGGGTTTCGGGTTTCAGGTTTTAGGGTTTTCGGCTTAGGGATTAGGGTTTAGGGTTATCAGGGTTTCAGGTTTCAGGTTTTAGGGTTTTCGGCTTAGGGATTAGGGTTTAGGGTTATCAGGGTTTCAGGTTTCAGGTTTTAGGGTTTTCGGCTTAGGGATTAGGGTTTAGGGTTATCAGGGTTTCAGGTTTCAGGTTTTAGGGTTTTTGGCTTTAGGGTTTAGGGTTTAGGGTTTAGGGTTTAGGGTTTAGGGTTTTAGCGTTTTAGGGTTTTAGAGTAGGGTTTAGGGTTTGAGGGTTTTAGGGTTTAGGGTTTAGGGTTTTGGGTTTTAGGGTTTAGGGTTTAGGGTTTAGGGTTTTAGGGTTTTAGGGTTTTAGGTTTAGGGTTTTAGGATTTAGGGTTTAGGGGTTTTAGGATTTAGGGTTTAGGGTTTCGGGGTTTTAGGATTTAGGGTTTAGGGGTTTAGGGTTTAGGGGTTTAGGGGTTTAGGGTTTAGGGTTTAGGGTTTAGGGGTTTAGGGGTTAGGGTTTAGGGTTTAGGGTTTA
>JARKIM010000012.1:340848-374709 GCA_030378355.1 Eleusine indica | reverse complement strand
CCGCGCCAAAGGGTTCTCTGCCGAACAACCATCTCTCCCTAGCACTTTTGAGAGGAAGGGTGTCATTTTTCAAAATATTAGCGATAAAAATGCTAAGGGGCATCGTTGCAGCCCAACCCCTGCAAAAGGGTTACGCATCGTCAGCAAACATCATCCGCATTCGTGGAGGGACCTATATGACTGTGTTTACGGAGAGGCAACGAACAATGGGAGGTACCGCACATAATTTGGGAGTGCAGCCCATCGCGCTGTTGGTGTTAACAAATGAAAAATGTCAACTATAAGGTAAAATCAGCATAACTCATGAGTCTTGTGTCCGATCGGGGCATACTCTTTTTGTTTTAACAGAAAGCTTATGGCAAACATGATATGCATCACTCATGGGTAGCTAAGGCACCAAGGTGGGCAACCCACACAGTCGCCTGCCCTAACAGCTCACAGAACCGTGGGTATAAGCACACGAAACATGAGAGCCGTAGCCTGAAATGTTGTAACATTCACGTCTGGTGTCCGATCGGGCCGAATTTTTTTTTCCTGGAAAGCTTACGACAAGGACAACACTACAAAAAGAGAAAATCAAAGGATGGAGTATCATATAATTCTACAAAATTTAAATACATAGCTAGACGTGATATACCGGTCCGTATATCTCATGCCCACACTAGATTTTTCAGGCCACGTCGAATAGTTTTACGGTGAAGGCCACACACGACATATCATGGGAGGGACCTAGACGACTATGTTTACGGAGAGGCAACGAACAATGGGAGGTACCGCACATAATTTGGGAGTGCAGCCCATCGCGCTGTTGGTGTTAACAAATGAAAAATGTCAACTATAAGGTAAAATCAGCATAACTCATGAGTCTTGTGTCCGATCGGGGCATACTCTTTTTGTTTTAACAGAAAGCTTATGGCAAACATGATATGCATCACTCATGGGTAGCTAAGGCACCAAGGTGGGCAACCCACACAGTCGCCTGCCCTAACAGCTCACAGAACCCTGGGTATAAGCACACGAAACATGAGAGCCGTAGCCTGAAATGTTGTAACATTCACGTCTGGTGTCCGATCGGGCCGAATTTTTTTTTCCTGGAAAGCTTACGACAAGGGCAACACTACAAAAAGCGAAAATCAAAGGATGGAGTATCATATAATTCTACAAAATTTAAATACATAGCTAGACGTGATATACCGGTCCGTATATCTCATGCCCACACTAGATTTTTCAGGCCACGTCGAATAGTTTTACGGTGAAGGCCACACACGACATATCATGGGAGGGACCTAGACGACTGTGTTTACGGAGAGGCAACGAACAATGGGAGGTACCGCACATAATTTGGGAGTGCAGCCCATCGCGCTGTTGGTGTTAACAAATGAAAAATGTCAACTATAAGGTAAAATCAGCATAACTCATGAGTCTTGTGTCCGATCGGGGCATACTCTTTTTGTTTTAACAGAAAGCTTATGGCAAACATGATATGCATCACTCATGGGTAGCTAAGGCACCAAGGTGGGCAACCCACACAGTCGCCTGCCCTAACAGCTCACAGAACCCTGGGTATAAGCACACGAAACATGAGAGCCGTAGCCTGAAATGTTGTAACATTCACGTCTGGTGTCCGATCGGGCCGAATTTTTTTTTCCTGGAAAGCTTACGACAAGGGCAACACTACAAAAAGCGAAAATCAAAGGATGGAGTATCATATAATTCTACAAAATTTAAATACATAGCTAGACGTGATATACCGGTCCGTATATCTCATGCCCACACTAGATTTTTCAGGCCACGTCGAATAGTTTTACGGTGAAGGCCACACATGATATATCATGGGAGGGACCTAGACGACTGCGTTTACGGAGAGGCAACGAACAATGGGAGGTACCGCACATAATTTGGGAGTGCAGCCCATCGTGCTGTTGGTGTTAACAAATGAAAAATATCAACTATAAGGTAAAATCAGCATAACTCATGAGTCTTGTGTCCGATCGGGGCATACTCTTTTTGTTTTAACAGAAAGCTTATGGCAAACATGATATGCATCACTCATGGGTAGCTAAGGCACCAAGGTGGGCAATCCACACAGTCGCCTGCCTAACAGCTCACAGAACCGTGGGTATAAGCACACGAAACATGAGAGCCGTAGCCTAAATATTGTAACTTTCACGTCTGGTGTCCGATCGGGCCGAATTTTTTTTTCCTGGAAAGCTTACGACAAGGGCAACACTACAAAAAGAGAAAATCAAAGGATGGAGTATCATATAATTCTACAAATTTTAAATACATAGCTAGACGTGATATACCGGTCCGTATATCTCATGCCCACACGAGATTTTTCATGCCACGTCGAATAGTTTTACGGTGAAGGCCACACATGATATATCATGGGAGGGACCTAGACGACTGCGTTTACGGAGAGGCAACGAACAATGGGAGGTACCGCACATAATTTGGGAGTCCAGCCCATCGCGCTGTTGGTGTTAACAAATGAAAAATGTCAACTATAAGGTAAAATCAGCATAACTCATGAGTCTTGTGTCCGATCGGGGCATACTCTTTTTGTTTTAACAGAAAGCTTATGGCAAACATGATATGCATCACTCATGGGTAGCTAAGGCACCAAGGTGGGCAACCCACACAGTCGCCTGCCCTAACAGCTCACAGAACCCTGGGTATAAGCACACGAAACATGAGAGCCGTAGCCTGAAATGTTGTAACATTCACGTCTGGTGTCCGATCGGGCCGAATTTTTTTTTCCTGGAAAGCTTACGACAAGGGCAACACTACAAAAAGCGAAAATCAAAGGATGGAGTATCATATAATTCTACAAAATTTAAATACATAGCTAGACGTGATATACCGGTCCGTATATCTCATGCCCACACTAGATTTTTCAGGCCACGTCGAATAGTTTTACGGTGAAGGCCACACATGATATATCATGGGAGGGACCTAGACGACTGCGTTTACGGAGAGGCAACGAACAATGGGAGGTACCGCACATAATTTGGGAGTGCAGCCCATCGTGCTGTTGGTGTTAACAAATGAAAAATATCAACTATAAGGTTAAATCAGCATAACTCATGAGTCTTGTGTCCGATCGGGGCATACTCTTTTTGTTTTAACAGAAAGCTTATGGAAAACATGATATGCATCACTCATGGGTAGCTAAGGCACCAAGGTGGGCAATCCACACAGTCGCCTGCCCTAACAGCTCACAGAACCGTGGGTAGAAGCACACGAAACATGAGAGCCGTAGCCTGAAATATTGTAACTTTCACGTCTGGTGTCCGATCGGGCCGAATTTTTTTTTCCTGGAAAGCTTACGACAAGGGCAACACTACAAAAAGAGAAAATCAAAGGATGGAGTATCATATAATTCTACAAATTTTAAATACATAGCTAGACGTGATATACCGGTCCGTATATCTCATGCCCACACTAGATTTTTCAGGCCACGTCGAATAGTTTTACGGTGAAGGCCACACATGATATATCATGGGAGGGACCTAGACGACTGCGTTTACGGAGAGGCAACGAACAATGGGAGGTACCGCACATAATTTGGGAGTGCACCCCATCGCGCTGTTGGTGTTAACAAATGAAAAATGTCAACTATAAGGTAAAATCAGCATAACTCATGAGTCTTGTGTCCGATCGGGGCATACTCTTTTTGTTTTAACAGAAAGCTTATGGCAAACATGATATGCATCACTCATGGGTAGCTAAGGCACCAAGGTGGGCAACCCACACAGTCGCCTGCCCTAACAGCTCACAGAACCCTGGGTATAAGCACACGAAACATGAGAGCCGTAGCCTGAAATGTTGTAACATTCACGTCTGGTGTCCGATCGGGCCGAATTTTTTTTTCCTGTAAACCTTACGACAAGGGCAACACTACAAAAAGCGAAAATCAAAGGATGGAGTATCATATAATTCTACAAAATTTAAATACATAGCTAGACGTGATATACCGGTCCGTATATCTCATGCCCACACTAGATTTTTCAGGCCACGTCGAATAGTTTTACGGTGAAGGCCACACATGATATATCATGGGAGGGACCTAGACGACTGCGTTTACGGAGAGGCAACGAACAATGGGAGGTACCGCACATAATTTGGGAGTGCAGCCCATCGTGCTGTTGGTGTTAACAAATGAAAAATATCAACTATAAGGTTAAATCAGCATAACTCATGAGTCTTGTGTCCGATCAGGGCATACTCTTTTTGTTTTAACAGAAAGCTTATGGAAAACATGATATGCATCACTTATGGGTAGCTAAGGCACCAAGGTGGGCAACCCACACAGTCGCCTGCCCTAACAGCTCACAGAACCGTGGGTATAAGCACACGAAACATGAGAGCCGTAGCCTAAAATATTGTAACTTTCACGTCTGGTGTCCGATCGGGCCGAATTTTTTTTTCCTGGAAAGCTTACGACAAGGGCAACACTACAAAAAGAGAAAATCAAAGGATGGAGTATCATATAATTCTACAAATTTTAAATACATAGCTAGACGTGATATACCGGTCCGTATATCTCATGCCCACACGAGATTTTTCATGCCACGTCGAATAGTTTTACGGTGAAGGCCACACATGATATATCATGGGAGGGACCTAGACGACTGCGTTTACGGAGAGGCAACGAACAATGGGAGGTACCGCACATAATTTGGGAGTCCAGCCCATCGCGCTGTTGGTGTTAACAAATGAAAAATGTCAACTATAAGGTAAAATCAGCATAACTCATGAGTCTTGTGTCCGATCGGGGCATACTCTTTTTGTTTTAACAGAAAGGTTATGGCAAACATGATATGCATCACTCATGGGTAGCTAAGGCACCAAGGTGGGCAACCCACACAGTCGCCTGCCCTAACAGCTCACAGAACCCTGGGTATAAGCACACGAAACATGAGAGCCGTAGCCTGAAATGTTGTAACATTCACGTCTGGTGTCCGATCGGGCCGAATTTTTTTTTCCTGTAAAGCTTACGACAAGGGCAACACTACAAAAAGCGAAAATCAAAGGATGGAGTATCATATAATTCTACAAAATTTAAATACGTAGCTAGACGTGATATACCGGTCCGTATATCTCATGCCCACACTAGATTTTTCAGGCCACGTCGAATAGTTTTACGGTGAAGGCCACACATGATATATCATGGGAGGGACCTAGACGACTGCGTTTACGGAGAGGCAACGAACAATGGGAGGTACCGCACATAATTTGGGAGTGCAGCCCATCGTGCTGTTGGTGTTAACAAATGAAAAATATCAACTATAAGGTTAAATCAGCATAACTCATGAGTCTTGTGTCCGATCGGGGCATACTCTTTTTGTTTTAACAGAAAGCTTATGGAAAACATGATATGCATCACTTATGGGTAGCTAAGGCACCAAGGTGGGCAATCCACACAGTCGCCTGCCCTAACAGCTCACAGAACCGTGGGTAGAAGCACACGAAACATGAGAGCCGTAGCCTAAAATATTGTAACTTTCACGTCTGGTGTCCGATCGGGCCGAATTTTTTTTTCCTGGAAAGCTTACGACAAGGGCAACACTACAAAAAGAGAAAATGAAAGGATGGAGTATCATATAATTCTACAAATTTTAAATACATAGCTAGACGTGATATACCGGTCCGTATATCTCATGCCCACACTAGATTTTTCATGCCACGTCGAATAGTTTTACGGTGAAGGCCACACATGATATATCATGGGAGGGACCTAGACGACTGCGTTTACGGAGAGGCAACGAACAATGGGAGGTACCGCACATAATTTGGGAGTCCAGCCCATCGCGCTGTTGGTGTTAACAAATGAAAAATGTCAACTATAAGGTAAAATCAGCATAACTCATGAGTCTTGTGTCCGATCGGGGCATACTCTTTTTGTTTTAACAGAAAGGTTATGGCAAACATGATATGCATCACTCATGGGTAGCTAAGGCACCAAGGTGGGCAACCCACACAGTCGCCTGCCCTAACAGCTCACAGAACCCTGGGTATAAGCACACGAAACATGAGAGCCGTAGCCTGAAATGTTGTAACATTCACGTCTGGTGTCCGATCGGGCCGAATTTTTTTTTCCTGTAAAGCTTACGACAAGGGCAACACTACAAAAAGCGAAAATCAAAGGATGGAGTATCATATAATTCTACAAAATTTAAATACGTAGCTAGACGTGATATACCGGTCCGTATATCTCATGCCCACACTAGATTTTTCAGGCCACGTCGAATAGTTTTGCGGTGAAGGCCACACATGATATATCATGGGAGGGACCTAGACGACTGCGTTTACGGAGAGGCAACGAACAATGGGAGGTACCGCACATAATTTGGGAGTGCAGCCCATCGTGCTGTTGGTGTTAACAAATGAAAAATATCAACTATAAGGTTAAATCAGCATAACTCATGAGTCTTGTGTCCGATCAGGGCATACTCTTTTTGTTTTAACAGAAAGCTTATGGAAAACATGATATGCATCACTTATGGGTAGCTAAGGCACCAAGGTGGGCAATCCACACAGTCGCCTGCCCTAACAGCTCACAGAACCGTGGGTATAAGCACACGAAACATGAGAGCCGTAGCCTAAAATATTGTAACTTTCACGTCTGGTGTCCGATCGGGCCGAATTTTTTATTCCTAGAAAGCTTACGACAAGGGCAACACTACAAAAAGAGAAAATCAAAGGATGGAGTATCATATAATTCTACAAATTTTAAATACGTAGCTAGACGTGATATACCGGTCCGTATATCTCATGCCCACACTAGATTTTTCATGCCACGTCGAATAGTTTTACGGTGAAGGCCACACATGATATATCATGGGAGGGACCTAGACGACTGCGTTTACGGAGAGGCAACGAACAATGGGAGGTACCGCACATAATTTGGGAGTGCACCCCATCGCGCTGTTGGTGTTAACAAATGAAAAATGTCAACTATAAGGTAAAATCAGCATAACTCATGAGTCTTATGTCCGATCGGGTGATACTCTTCTTGTTTTAACAGAAAGGTTATGGCAAACATGATATGCATCACTCATGGGTAGCTAAGGCACCAAGGTGGGCAACCCACACAGTCGCCTGCCCTAACAGCTCACAGAACCCTGGATATAAGCACACAAAACATGAGAGCCGTAGCCTGAAATGTTGTAACATTCACGTCTGGTGTCCGATCGGGCCGAATTTTTTTTTCCTGTAAAGCTTACGACAAGGGCAACACTACAAAAAGCGAAAATCAAAGGATGGAGTATCATATAATTCTACAAAATTTAAATACATAGCTAGACGTGATATACCGGTCCGTATATCTCATGCCCACACTAGATTTTTCAGGCCACGTCGAATAGTTTTACGGTGAAGGCCACACATGATATATCATGGGAGGGACCTAGACGACTGCGTTTACGGAGAGGCAACGAACAATGGGAGGTACCGCACATAATTTGGGAGTGCAGCCCCTCGTGCTGTTGGTGTTAACAAATGAAAAATATCAACTATAAGGTTAAATCAGCATAACTCATGAGTCTTGTGTCCGATCAGGGCATACTCTTTTTGTTTTAACAGAAAGCTTATGGAAAACATGATATGCATCACTTATGGGTAGCTAAGGCACCAAGGTGGGCAATCCACACAGTCGCCTGCCCTAACAGCTCACAGAACCGTGGGTATAAGCACACGAAACATGAGAGCCGTAGCCTAAAATATTGTAACTTTCACGTCTGGTGTCCGATCGGGCCGAATTTTTTTTTCCTGGAAAGCTTACGACAAGGGCAACACTACAAAAAGAGAAAATCAAAGGATGGAGTATCATATAATTCTACAAATTTTAAATACATAGCTAGACGTGATATACCGGTCCGTATATCTCATGCCCACACTAGATTTTTCATGCCACGTCGAATAGTTTTACGGTGAAGGCCACACATGATATATCATGGGAGGGACCTAGACGACTGCGTTTACGGAGAGGCAACGAACAATGGGAGGTACCGCACATAATTTGGGAGTCCAGCCCATCGCGCTGTTGGTGTTAACAAATGAAAAATGTCAACTATAAGGTAAAATCAGCATAACTCATGAGTCTTGTGTCCGATCGGGGCATACTCTTTTTGTTTTAACAGAAAGGTTATGGCAAACATGATATGCATCACTCATGGGTAGCTCAGGCACCAAGGTGGGCAACCCACACAGTCGCCTGCCCTAACAGCTCACAGAACCGTGGGTATAAGCACACGAAACATGAGAGCCGTAGCCTAAAATATTGTAACTTTCACTTCTGGTGTCCGATCGGGCCGAATTTTTTTTTCCTGGAAAGCTTACGACAAGGGCAACACTACAAAAAGAGAAAATGAAAGGATGGAGTATCATATAATTCTACAAATTTTAAATACATAGCTAGACGTGATATACCGGTCCGTATATATCATGCCCACACTAGATTTTTCATGCCACGTCGAATAGTTTTACGGTGAAGGCCACACATGATATATCATGGGAGGGACCTAGACGACTGCGTTTACGGAGAGGCAACGAACAATGGGAGGTACCGCACATAATTTGGGAGTCCAGCCCATCGCGCTGTTGGTGTTAACAAATGAAAAATGTCAACTATAAGGTAAAATCAGCATAACTCATGAGTCTTGTGTCCGATCGGGGCATACTCTTTTTGTTTTAACAGAAAGGTTATGGCAAACATGATATGCATCACTCATGGGTAGCTAAGGCACCAAGGTGGGCAACCCACACAGTCGCCTGCCCTAACAGCTCACAGAACCCTGGGTATAAGCACACGAAACATGAGAGCCGTAGCCTGAAATGTTGTAACATTCACGTCTGGTGTCCGATCGGGCCGAATTTTTTTTTCCTGTAAAGCTTACGACAAGGGCAACACTACAAAAAGCGAAAATCAAAGGATGGAGTATCATATAATTCTACAAAATTTAAATACGTAGCTAGACGTGATATACCGGTCCGTATATCTCATGCCCACACTAGATTTTTCAGGCCACGTCGAATAGTTTTACGGTGAAGGCCACACATGATATATCATGGGAGGGACCTAGACGACTACGTTTACGGAGAGGCAACGAACAATGGGAGGTACCGCACATAATTTGGGAGTGCAGCCCATCGTGCTGTTGGTGTTAACAAATGAAAAATATCAACTATAAGGTTAAATCAGCATAACTCATGAGTCTTGTGTCCGATCAGGGCATACTCTTTTTGTTTTAACAGAAAGCTTATGGAAAACATGATATGCATCACTTATGGGTAGCTAAGGCACCAAGGTAGCCAATCCACACAGTCGCCTGCCCTAACAGCTCACAGAACCGTGGGTATAAGCACACGAAACATGAGAGCCGTAGCCTAAAATATTGTAACTTTCACTTCTGGTGTCCGATCGGGCCGAATTTTTTTTTCCTGGAAAGCTTACGACAAGGGCAACACTACAAAAAGAGAAAATGAAAGGATGGAGTATCATATAATTCTACAAATTTTAAATACATAGCTAGACGTGATATACCGGTCCGTATATCTCATGCCCACACTAGATTTTTCATGCCACGTCGAATAGTTTTACGGTGAAGGCCACACATGATATATCATGGGAGGGACCTAGACGACTGCGTTTACGGAGAGGCAACGAACAATGGGAGGTACCGCACATAATTTGGGA
Source organism: Eleusine indica (assembly GCA_030378355.1). NCBI lineage: Eukaryota > Viridiplantae > Streptophyta > Magnoliopsida > Poales > Poaceae > Eleusine > Eleusine indica. The sequence continues at coordinate 365,009 of JARKIM010000012.1, read as the reverse complement.
GTCCAGCCCATCGCGCTGTTGGTGTTAACAAATGAAAAATGTCAACTATAAGGTAAAATCAGCATAACTCATGAGTCTTGTGTCCGATCGGGGCATACTCTTTTTGTTTTAACAGAAAGGTTATGGCAAACATGATATGCATCACTCATGGGTAGCTAAGGCACCAAGGTGGGCAACCCACACAGTCGCCTGCCCTAACAGCTCACAGAACCCTGGGTATAAGCACACGAAACATGAGAGCCGTAGCCTGAAATGTTGTAACATTCACGTCTGCTGTCCGATCGGGCCGAATTTTTTTTTCCTGGAAAGCTTACGACAAGGGCAACACTACAAAAAGCGAAAATCAAAGGATGGAGTATCATATAATTCTACAAAATTTAAATACGTAGCTAGACGTGATATACCGGTCCGTATATCTCATGCCCACACTAGATTTTTCAGGCCACGTCGAATAGTTTTATGGTGAAGGCCACACATGATATATCATGGGAGGGACCTAGACGACTGCGTTTACGGAGAGGCAACGAACAATGGGAGGTACCGCACATAATTTGGGAGTGCAGCCCATCGTGCTGTTGGTGTTAACAAATGAAAAATATCAACTATAAGGTTAAATCAGCATAACTCCTGAGTCTTGTGTCCGATCAGGGCATACTCTTTTTGTTTTAACAGAAAGCTTATGGAAAACATGATATGCATCACTTATGGGTAGCTAAGGCACCAAGGTGGGCAATCCACACAGTCGCCTGCCCTAACAGCTCACAGAACCGTGGGTATAAGCACACGAAACATGAGAGCCGTAGCCTAAAATATTGTAACTTTCACGTCTGGTGTCCGATCGGGCCGAATTTTTTTTTCCTGGAAAGCTTACGACAAGGGCAACACTACAAAAAGAGAAAATCAAAGGATGGAGTATCATATAATTCTACAAATTTTAAATACATAGCTAGACGTGATATACCGGTCCGTATATCTCATGCCCACACTAGATTTTTCATGCCACGTCGAATAGTTTTACGGTGAAGGCCACACATGATATATCATGGGAGGGACCTAGACGACTGCGTTTACGGAGAGGCAACGAACAATGGGAGGTACCGCACATAATTTGGGAGTCCAGCCCATCGCGCTGTTGGTGTTAACAAATGAAAAATGTCAACTATAAGGTAAAATCAGCATAACTCATGAGTCTTGTGTCCGATCGGGGCATACTCTTTTTGTTTTAACAGAAAGGTTATGGCAAACATGATATGCATCACTCATGGGTAGCTAAGGCACCAAGGTGGGCAACCCACACAGTCGCCTGCCCTAACAGCTCACAGAACCCTGGGTATAAGCACACGAAACATGAGAGCCGTAGCCTGAAATGTTGTAACATTCACGTCTGGTGTCCGATCGGGGCGAATTTTTTTTTCCTGGAAAGATTACGACAAGGGCAACACTACAAAAAGCGAAAATCAAAGGATGGAGTATCATATAATTCTACAAATTTTAAATACATAGCTAGACGTGATATACCGGTCCGTATATCTCATGCCCACACTAGATTTTTCAGGCCACGTCGAATAGTTTTACGGTGAAGGCCACACACGACATATCATGGGAGGGACCTAGACGACTGCGTTTACGGAGAGGCAACGAAAAATGGGAGGTACCGCACATAATTTGGGAGTGCAGTCCATCGTGCTGTTGGTGTTAACAAATGAAAAATGTCAACTATAAGGTTAAATCAGCGTAACTCATGAGTCTTGTGTCCGATCAGGGCATACTCTTTTTGTTTTAACAGAAAGCTTATGGAAAACATGATATGCATCACTTATGGGTAGCTAAGGCACCAAGGTGGGCAATCCACACAGTCGCCTGCCCTAACAGCTCACAGAACCGTGGGTATAAGCACACGAAACATGAGAGCCGTAGCCTAAAATATTGTAACTTTCACGTCTGGTGTCCGATCGGGCCGAATTTTTTTTTCCTAGAAAGCTTACGACAAGGGCAACACTACAAAAAGAGAAAATCAAAGGATGGAGTATCATATAATTCTACAAATTTTAAATACGTAGCTAGACGTGATATACCGGTCCGTATATCTCATGCCCACACTAGATTTTTCAGGCCACGTCGAATAGTTTTACGGTGAAGGCCACACATGATATATCATGGGAGGGACCTAGACGATTGCGTTTACGGAGAGGCAACGAACAATGGGAGGTACCGCACATAATTTGGGAGTGCACCCCATCGCGCTGTTGGTGTTAACAAATGAAAAATGTCAACTATAAGGTAAAATCAGCATAACTCATGAGTCTTGTGTCCGATCGGGTGATACTCTTCTTGTTTTAACAGAAAGCTTATGGCAAACATGATATGCATCACTCATGGGTAGCTAAGGCACCAAGGTGGGCAACCCACACAGTCGCCTGCCCTAACAGCTCACAGAACCCTGGATATAAGCACACAAAACATGAGAGCCGTAGCCTGAAATGTTGTAACATTCACGTCTGGTGTCCGATCGGGCCGAATTTTTTTTTCCTGGAAACCTTACGACAAGGGCAACACTACAAAAAGCGAAAATCAAAGGATGGAGTATCATATAATTCTACAAAATTTAAATACATAGCTAGACGTGATATACCGGTCCGTATATCTCATGCCCACACTAGATTTTTCAGGCCACGTCGAATAGTTTTACGGTGAAGGCCACACATGATATATCATGGGAGGGACCTAGACGACTGCGTTTACGGAGAGGCAACGAACAATGGGAGGTACCGCACATAATTTGGGAGTGCAGCCCATCGCGCTGTTGGTGTTAACAAATGAAAAATGTCAACTATAAGGTAAAATCAGCATAACTCATGAGTCTTGTGTCCGATCGGGGCATACTCTTTTTGTTTTAACAGAAAGGTTATGGAAAACATGATATGCATCACTCATGGGTAGCTAAGGCACCAAGGTGGGCAACCCACACAGTCGCCTGCCCTAACAGCTCACAGAACCGTGGGTATAAGCACCCGAAACATGAGAGCCGTAGCCTGAAATGTTGTAACATTCACGTCTGGTGTCCGATCGGGCCGAATTTTTTTTTCCTGGAAAGCTTACGACAAGGGCAACACTACAAAAAGCGAAAATCAAAGGATGGAGTATCATATAATTCTACAAAATTTAAATACGTAGCTAGACGTGATATACCGGTCCGTATATCTCATGCCCACACTAGATTTTTCAGGCCACGTCGAATAGTTTTACGGTGAAGGCCACACATGATATATCATGGGAGGGACCTAGACGACTGCGTTTACGGAGAGGCAACGAACAATGGGAGGTACCGCACATAATTTGGGAGTGCAGCCCATCGCGCTGTTGGTGTTAACAAATGAAAAATGTCAACTATAAGGTAAAATCAGCATAACTCATGAGTCTTGTGTCCGATCGGGGCATACTCTTTTTGTTTTAACAGAAAGGTTATGGAAAACATGATATGCATCACTCATGGGTAGCTAAGGCACCAAGGTGGGCAACCCACACAGTCGCCTGCCCTAACAGCTCACAGAACCGTGGGTATAAGCACCCGAAACATGAGAGCCGTAGCCTGAAATGTTGTAACATTCACGTCTGGTGTCCGATCGGGCCGAATTTTTTTTTCCTGGAAAGCTTACGACAAGGGCAACACTACAAAAAGCGAAAATCAAAGGATGGAGTATCATATAATTCTACAAATTTTAAATACATAGCTAGACGTGATATACCGGTCCGTATATCTCATGCCCACACTAGATTTTTCAGGCCACGTCGAATAGTTTTACGGTGAAGGCCACACACGACATATCATGGGAGGGACCTAGACGACTGTGTTTACGGAGAGGCAACGAACAATGGGAGGTACCGCAGATAATTTGGGAGTGCAGCCCATCGCGCTGTTGGTGTTAACAAATGACAAATGTCAACTATAAGGTAAAATCAGCATAACTCATGAGTCTTGCGTCCGATCGGGGCATACTCTTTTTGTTTTAACAGAAAGGTTATGGCAAACATGATATGCATCACTCATGGGTAGCTAAGGCACCAAGGTGGGCAACCCACACAGTCGCCTGCCCTAACAGCTCACAGAACCCAGGGTATAAGCACACGAAACATGAGAGCCGTAGCCTGAAATGTTGTAACATTCACGTCTGGTGTCCGATCGGGCCGAATTTTTTTTTCCTGGAAAGCTTACGACAAGGGCAACACTACAAAAAGCGAAAATCAAAGGATGGAGTATCATATAATTCTACAAAATTTAAATACATAGCTAGACGTGATATACCGGTCCGTATATCTCATGCCCACACTAGATTTTTCAGGCCACGTCGAATAGTTTTACGGTGAAGGCCACACATGATATATCATGGGAGGGACCTAGACGACTGCGTTTACGGAGAGGCAACGAACAATGGGAGGTACCGCACATAATTTGGGAGTGCAGCCCATCGCGCTGTTGGTGTTAACAAATGACAAATGTCAACTATAAGGTAAAATCAGCATAACTCAGGAGTCTTGCGTCCGATCGAGGCATACTCTTTTTGTTTTAACAGAAAGGTTATGGCAAACATGATATGCATCACTCATGGGTAGCTAAGGCACCAAGGTGGGCAACCCACACAGTCGCCTGCCCTAACAGCTCACAGAACCCAGGGTATAAGCACACGAAACATGAGAGCCGTAGCCTGAAATGTTGTAACATTCACGTCTGGTGTCCGATCGGGCCGAATTTTTTTTTCCTGGAAAGCTTACGACAAGGGCAACACTACAAAAAGCGAAAATCAGAGGATGGAGTATTATATAATTCTACAAATTTTAAATACATAGCTAGACGTGATATACCGGTCCGTATATCTCATGCCCACACTAAATTTTTCAGGCCACGTCGAATAGTTTTATGGTGAAGGCCACACATGATATATCATGGGAGGGACCTAGACGACTGCGTTTACGGAGAGGCAACGAACAATGGGAGGTACCGCACATAATTTGGGAGTGCAGCCCATCGCGCTGTTGGTGTTAACAAATGACAAATGTCAACTATAAGGTAAAATCAGCATAACTCATGAGTCTTGCGTCCGATCGGGGCATACTCTTTTTGTTTTAACAGAAAGGTTATGGCAAACATGATATGCATCACTCATGGGTAGCTAAGGCACCAAGGTGGGCAACCCACACAGTCGCCTGCCCTAACAGCTCACAGAACCCTGGGTATAAGCACACGAAACAAGAGAGCCGTAGCTTGAAATGTTGTAACATTCACGTCTGGTGTCCGATCGGGCCGAATTTTTTTTTCCTGGAAAGCTTACGACAAGGGCAACACTACAAAAAGCGAAAATCAGAGGATGGAGTATCATATAATTCTACAAATTTTAAATACATAGCTAGACGTGATATACCGGTCCGTATATCTCATGCCCACACTAGATTTTTCAGGCCACGTCGAATAGTTTTACGGTGAAGGCCACACACGACATATCATGGGAGGGACCTAGACGACTGCGTTTACGGAGAGGCAACGAACAATGGGAGGTACCGCACATAATTTGGGAGTGCAGCCCATCGCGCTGTTGGTGTTAACAAATGACAAATGTCAACTATAAGGTAAAATCAGCATAACTCATGAGTCTTGCGTCCGATCGGGGCATACTCTTTTTGTTTTAACAGAAAGGTTATGGCAAACATGATATGCATCACTCATGGGTAGCTAAGGCACCAAGGTGGGCAACCCACACAGTCGCCTGCCCTAACAGCTCACAGAACCCAGGGTATAAGCACACGAAACATGAGAGCCGTAGCCTGAAATGTTGTAACATTCACGTCTGGTGTCCGATCGGGCCGAATTTTTTTTTCCTGGAAAGCTTACGACAAGGGCAACACTACAAAAAGCGAAATTCAGAGGATGGAGTATCATATAATTCTACAAATTTTAAATACATAGCTAGACGTGATATACCGGTCCGTATATCTCATGCCCACACTAGATTTTTCAGGCCACGTCGAATAGTTTTACGGTGAAGGCCACACATGATATATCATGGGAGGGACCTAGACGACTGCGTTTACGGAGAGGCAACGAACAATGGGAGGTACCGCACATAATTTGGGAGTGCAGCCCATCGCGCTCTTGGTGTTAACAAATGACAAATGTCAACTATAAGGTAAAATCAGCATAACTCATGAGTCTTGCGTCCGATCGAGGCATACTCTTTTTGTTTTAACAGAAAGGTTATGGCAAACATGATATGCATCACTCATGGGTAGCTAAGGCACCAAGGTGGGCAACCCACACAGTCGCCTGCCCTAACAGCTCACAGAACCCTGGGTATAAGCACACGAAACATGAGAGCCGTAGCCTAAAATGTTGTAACATTCACGTCTGGTGTCCGATCGGGCCGAATTTTTTTTTCCTGGAAAGCTTACGACAAGGGCAACACTACAAAAAGCGAAAATCAGAGGATGGAGTATCATATAATTCTACAAATTTTAAATACATAGCTAGACGTGATATACCGGTCCGTATATCTCATGCCCACACTAGATTTTTCAGGCCACGTCGAATAGTTTTACGGTGAAGGCCACACACGACATATCATGGGAGGGACCTAGACGACTGTGTTTACGGAGAGGCAACGAACAATGGGAGGTACCGCACATAATTTGGGAGTGCAGCCCATCGCGCTGTTGGTGTTAACAAATGACAAATGTCAACTATAAGGTAAAATCAGCATAACTCATGAGTCTTGCGTCCGATCGGGGCATACTCTTTTTGTTTTAACAGAAAGGTTATGGCAAACATGATATGCATCACTCATGGGTAGCTAAGGCACCAAGGTGGGCAACCCACACAGTCGCCTGCCCTAACAGCTCACAGAACCCTGGGTATAAGCACACGAAACATGAGAGCCGTAGCTTGAAATGTTGTAACATTCACGTCTGGTGTCCGATCGGGCCGAATTTTTTTTTCCTGGAAAGCTTACGACAAGGGCAACACTACAAAAAGCGAAATTCAGAGGATAGAGTATCATATAATTCTACAAATTTTAAATACATAGCTAGACGTGATATACCGGTCCGTATATCTCATGCCCACACTAGATTTTTCAGGCCACGTCGAATAGTTTTACGGTGAAGGCCACACATGATATATCATGGAAGGGACCTAGACGACTGCGTTTACGGAGAGGCAACGAACAATGGGAGGTACCGCACATAATTTGGGAGTGCAGCCCATCGCGCTCTTGGTGTTAACAAATGACAAATGTCAACTATAAGGGAAAATCAGCATAACTCATGAGTCTTGCGTCCGATCGAGGCATACTCTTTTTGTTTTAACAGAAAGGTTATGGCAAACATGATATGCATCACTCATGGGTAGCTAAGGCACCAAGGTGGGCAACCCACACAGTCGCCTGCCCTAACAGCTCACAGAACCCAGGGTATAAGCACACGAAACATGAGAGCCGTAGCCTGAAATGTTGTAACATTCACGTCTGGTGTCCGATCGGGCCGAATTTTTTTTTCCTGGAAAGCTTACGACAAGGGCAACACTACAAAAAGCGAAAATCAGAGGATGGAGTATCATATAATTCTGCAAATTTTAAATACATAGCTAGACGTGATATACCGGTCCGTATATCTCATGCCCACACTAGATTTTTTAGGCCACGTCGAATAGTTTTACGGTGAAGGCCACACACGACATATCATGGGAGGGACCTAGACGACTGTGTTTACGGAGAGGCAACGAACAATGGGAGGTACCGCAGATAATTTGGGAGTGCAGCCCATCGCGCTCTTGGTGTTAACAAATGACAAATGTCAACTATAAGGTAAAATCAGCATAACTCATGAGTCTTGCGTCCGATCGGGGCATACTCTTTTTGTTTTAACAGAAAGGTTATGGCAAACATGATATGCATCACTCATGGGTAGCTAAGGCACCAAGGTGGGCAACCCACACAGTCGCCTGCCCTAACAGCTCACAGAACCCTGGGTATAAGCACACGAAACAAGAGAGCCGTAGCTTGAAATGTTGTAACATTCACGTCTGGTGTCCGATCGGGCCGAATTGTTTTTTCCTGGAAAGCTTACGACAAGGGCAACACTACAAAAAGCGAAAATCAGAGGATGGAGTATCATATAATTCTACAAATTTTAAATACATAGCTAGACGTGATATACCGGTCCGTATATCTCATGCCCACACTAGATTTTTCAGGCCACGTCGAATAGTTTTACGGTGAAGGCCACACACGACATATCATGGGAGGGACCTAGACGACTGTGTTTACGGAGAGGCAACGAACAATGGGAGGTACCGCACATAATTTGGGAGTGCAGCCCATCGCGCTGTTGGTGTTAACAAATGACAAATGTCAACTATAAGGTAAAATCAGCATAACTCATGAGTCTTGCGTCCGATCGGGGCATACTCTTTTTGTTTTAACAGAAAGGTTATGGCAAACATGATATGCATCACTCATGGGTAGCTAAGGCACCAAGGTGGGCAACCCACACAGTCGCCTGCCCTAACAGCTCACAGAACCCAGGGTATAAGCACACGAAACATGAGAGCCGTAGCCTGAAATGTTGTAACATTCACGTCTGGTGTCCGATCGGGCCGAATTTTTTTTTCCTGGAAAGCTTACGACAAGGGCAACACTACAAAAAGCGAAATTCAGAGGATGGAGTATCATATAATTCTACAAATTTTAAATACATAGCTAGACGTGATATACCGGTCCGTATATCTCATGCCCACACTAGATTTTTCAGGCCACGTCGAATAGTTTTACGGTGAAGGCCACACATGATATATCATGGGAGGGACCTAGACGACTGCGTTTACGGAGAGGCAACGAACAATGGGAGGTACCGCACATAATTTGGGAGTGCAGCCCATCGCGCTGTTGGTGTTAACAAATGACAAATGTCAACTATAAGGTAAAATCAGCATAACTCATGAGTCTTGCGTCCGATCGGGGCATACTCTTTTTGTTTTAACAGAAAGGTTATGGCAAACATGATATGCATCACTCATGGGTAGCTAAGGCACCAAGGTGGGCAACCCACACAGTCGCCTGCCCTAACAGCTCACAGAACCCTGGGTATAAGCACACGAAACATGAGAGCCGTAGCCTAAAATGTTGTAACATTCACGTCTGGTGTCCGATCGGGCCGAATTTTTTTTTCCTGGAAAGCTTACGACAAGGGCAACACTACAAAAAGCGAAAATCAGAGGATGGAGTATCATATAATTCTACAAATTTTAAATACATAGCTAGACGTGATATACCGGTCCGTATATCTCATGCCCACACTAGATTTTTCAGGCCACGTCGAATAGTTTTACGGTGAAGGCCACACACGACATATCATGGGAGGGACCTAGACGACTGTGTTTACGGAGAGGCAACGAACAATGGGAGGTACCGCACATAATTTGGGAGTGCAGCCCATCGCGCTGTTGGTGTTAACAAATGACAAATGTCAACTATAAGGTAAAATCAGCATAACTCATGAGTCTTGCGTCCGATCGGGGCATACTCTTTTTGTTTTAACAGAAAGGTTATGGCAAACATGATATGGATCACTCATGGGTAGCTAAGGCACCAAGGTGGGCAACCCACACAGTCGCCTGCCCTAACAGCTCACAGAACCCAGGGTATAAGCACACGAAACATGAGAGCCGTAGCCTGAAATGTTGTAACATTCACGTCTGGTGTCCGATCGGGCCGAATTTTTTTTTCCTGGAAAGCTTACGACAAGGGCAACACTACAAAAAGCGAAAATCAGAGGATGGAGTATCATATAATTCTACAAATTTTAAATACATAGCTAGACGTGATATACCGGTCCGTATATCTCATGCCGACACTAGATTTTTCAGGCCACGTCGAATAGTTTTACGGTGAAGGCCACACATGATATATCATGGGAGGGACCTAGACGACTGCGTTTACGGAGAGGCAACGAACAATGGGAGGTACCGCACATAATTTGGGAGTGCAGCCCATCGCGCTCTTGGTGTTAACAAATGACAAATGTCAACTATAAGGTAAAATCAGCATAACTCATGAGTCTTGCGTCCGATCGAGGCATACTCTTTTTGTTTTAACAGAAAGGTTATGGCAAACATGATATGCATCACTCATGGGTAGCTAAGGCACCAAGGTGGGCAACCCACACAGTCGCCTGCCCTAACAGCTCACAGAACCCAGGGTATAAGCACACGAAACATGAGAGCCGTAGCCTGAAATGTTGTAACATTCACGTCTGGTGTCCGATCGGGCCGAATTTTTTTTTCCTGGAAAGCTTACGACAAGGGCAACACTACAAAAAGCGAAAATCAGAGGATGGAGTATCATATAATTCTGCAAATTTTAAATACATAGCTAGACGTGATATACATGGGTTATGCTGATTCTACCTTATAGTTGATATTTTTTATTTGTTAACACGAACAGCGTGATGGGATGCACTCCCAAATTATGTGCAGTACCCCCCATTGTTCATTGCCTCTCTGTAAACGCAGTCGTCTTGGTCCCTCCCATGATATATCGTGTGTGGCCTTCACCGTAAAACTATTCGACTTGGCCTGAAAAATCTAGTGTGGGCATGAGATATACGGACCGGTATATCACCTCTAGCTATGTATTTAAATTTTGTAGAATTATATGATACTCCATCCTTTGATTTTCGCTTTTTGTAGTGTTGCCTTTGTCGTAAGCTTTCCAGGAAAAAAAATTCGGCCCGATCGGACACCAGACGTGAAAGTTACAACATTTCAGGCTACGGCTCTCATGTTTCATGTGCTTATACCCACGGTTCTGTGAGCTGTTAGGGCAGGCGGCTGTGTGGGTTGCCCACATTGGTGCCTTAGCTACCCATGAGTGATGCATATCATGTTTGCCGGAAGCTTTCTATTAAAACAAAAAGAGTATGCCCCGATCGGACACAAGACTCATGAGTTATGCTGATTCTACCTTAAAGTTGACATTTTTCATTTGTTAACACCAACAGCGTGATGGTATGCACTCCTAAATTATGTGCGGTACCTCCCATTGTTCATTGCCTCTCCGTAAACGCAGTCGTCTAGGTCCATCCCATGATATATCGTGTGTGGCCTTCACCGTAAAACTATTCGACGTGGCCTGAAAAATCTAGTTTAGAGTGCTTATACCCACGGTTCTGTGAGCTGTTAGGGCAGGCGACTGTGTGGGTTGCCCACCTTGGTGCCTTAGCTACCCATGAGTGATGCATATCATGTTTGCCATAAGCTTGCTATTAAAACAAAAAGAGTATGCCCCGATCGGACACAAGACTCATGAGTTATGCGGATTTTACCTTATAGTTGATATTTTTCCTTTGTTGACACCAATAGCGTGATGGGATGCACTCCCAAATTATGTGCGGTACCTCCCATTGTTCGTTGCCTCTCCGTAAACGCAGTCGTCTAGGTCCATCCCATGATATATCATGTGTGGCCTTCACCGTAAAACTATTCGATGTGGCCTGAAAAATCTAGTTTCGTGTGCTTATACACACGGTTCTGTGAGCTGTTAGGGCAGGCGACTGTGTGGGTTGCCCACCTTGGTGCCTTAGCTACCCATGAGTGATGCATATCACGTTTGCCATAAGCTTGCTATTAAAACAAAAAGAGTATGCCCCGATCGGACACAAGACTCATGAGTTATGCGGATTTTACCTTATAGTTGATATTTTTCATTTGTTGACACCAACCGCGTGATGGGATGCACTCCCAAATTATGTGCGGTACCTCCCATTGTTCGTTGCCTCTCCGTAAACGCAGTCGTCTCGGTCCATCCCATGATATATCGTGTGTGGCCTTCACCGTAAAACTATTCGACGTGGCCTGAAAAATCTAGTTTCGTGTGCTTATACACACGGTTCTGTGAGCTGTTAGTGCAGGCGACTGTGTGGGTTGCCCACCTTGGTGCCTTAGCTACCCATGAGTGATGCATATCATGTTTGCCATAAGCTTGCTATTAAAACAAAAAGAGTATGCCCCGATCGGACACAAGACACATGAGTTATGCTGATTCTACCTTATAGTTGATATTTTTCATTTGTTAACACGAACAGCGTGATGGGATGCACTCCCAAATTATGTGCAGTACCCCCCATTGTTCATTGCCTCTCTGTAAACGCAGTCGTCTAGGTTCCTCCCATGATATATCGTGTGTGGCCTTCACCGTAAAACTATTCGACTTGGCCTGAAAAATCTAGTGTGGGCATGAGATATACGGACCGGTATATCACCTCTAGCTATGTATTTAAATTTTGTAGAATTATATGATACTCCATCCTTTGATTTTCTCTTTTTGTAGTGTTGCCCTTGTCGTAAGCTTTCCAGAAAAAAAAAATTCGGCCCGATCGGACACCAGACGTGAAAGTTACAACATTTCAGGCTACGGCTCTTATGTTTCATGTGCTTGTACCCACGGTTCTGTGAGCTGTTAGGGCAGGTGACTGTGTGGGTTGCCCACCTTGGTGCCTTAGCTACCCATGAGTGATGCATATCGTGTTTGCCATAAGCTTTCTATTAAAACAAGAAAGAGTATGCCCCGATCGGACACAAGACACATGAGTTATGCTGATTTTACCTTATAGTTGACATTTTTCATTTGTTAACACCAACAGCGTGATGATATGCACTCCCAAATTATGTGCGGTACCTCCCATTGTTCGTTGCCTCTCCGTAAACGCAGTCGTCTAGATCCATCCCATGATATATCGTGTGTGGCCTTCACCGTAAAACTATTCGACGTGGCCTAAAAAATCTAGTTTAGTGTGCTTATACACACGGTTCTGTGAGCTGTTAGGGCAGGCGACTGTGTGGGTTGCCCACCTTGGTGCCTTAGCTACCCATGAGTGATGCATATCATGTTTGCCATAAGCTTGCTATTTAAACAAAAAGAGTATGCCCCGATCGGACACAAGACTCATGAGTTATGCGGATTTTACCTTATAGTTGATATTTTTCATTTGTTGACACCAACAGCGTGATGGGATGCACTCCCAAATTATGTGCGGTACCTCCCATTGTTCGTTGCCTCTCCGTAAACGCAGTCGTCTCGGTCCATCCCATGATATATCGTGTGTGGCCTTCACCGTAAAACTATTCGATGGGGCCTGAAAAATCTAGTGTCGTGTGCTTATACACACGGTTCTGTGAGCTGTTAGGGCAGGCGACTGTGTGGGTTGCCCACCTTGGTGCCTTAGCTACCCATGAGTGATGCATATCACGTTTTCCATAAGCTTGCTATTAAAACAAAAAGAGTATGCCCCGATCGGACACAAGACTCATGAGTTATGCGGATTTTACCTTATAGTTGATATTTTTCATTTGTTGACACCAACCGCGTGATGGGATGCACTCCCAAATTATGTGCGGTACCTCCCATTGTTCGTTGCCTCTCCGTAAACGCAGTCGTCTCGGTCCATCCCATGATATATCGTGTGTGGCCTTCACCGTAAAACTATTCGACGTGGCCTGAAAAATCTAGTTTCGTGTGCTTATACACACGGTTCTGTGAGCTGTTAGTGCAGGCGACTGTGTGGGTTGCCCACCTTGGTGCCTTAGCTACCCATGAGTGATGCATATCATGTTTGCCATAAGCTTGCTATTAAAACAAAAAGAGTATGCCCCGATCGGACACAAGACACATGAGTTATGCTGATTCTACCTTATAGTTGATATTTTTCATTTGTTAACACGAACAGCGTGATGGGATGCACTCCCAAATTATGTGCAGTACCCCCCATTGTTCATTGCCTCTCTGTAAACGCAGTCGTCTAGGTTCCTCCCATGATATATCGTGTGTGGTCTTCACCGTAAAACTATTCGACTTGGCCTGAAAAATCTAGTGTGGGCATGAGATATACGGACCGGTATATCACCTCTAGCTATGTATTTAAATTTTGTAGAATTATATGATACTCCATCCTTTGATTTTCTCTTTTTGTAGTGTTGCCCTTGTCGTAAGCTTTCCAGGAAAAAAAAAATTCGGCCCGATCGGACACCAGACGTGAAAGTTACAACATTTCAGGCTACGGCTCTTATGTTTCATGTGCTTGTACCCACGGTTCTGTGAGCTGTTAGGGCAGGTGACTGTGTGGGTTGCCCACCTTGGTGCCTTAGCTACCCATGAGTGATGCATATCGTGTTTGCCATAAGCTTTCTATTAAAACAAAAAGAGTATGCCCCGATCGGACACAAGACACATGAGTTATGCTGATTTTACCTTATAGTTGACATTTTTCATTTGTTAACACCAACAGCGTGATGATATGCACTCCCAAATTATGTGCGGTACCTCCCATTGTTCGTTGCCTCTCCGTAAACGCAGTCGTCTAGATCCATCCCATGATATATCGTGTGTGGCCTTCACCGTAAAACTATTCGACGTGGCCTAAAAAATCTAGTTTAGTGTGCTTATACACACGGTTCTGTGAGCTGTTAGGGCAGGCGACTGTGTGGGTTGCCCACCTTGGTGCCTTAGCTACCCATGAGTGATGCATATCATGTTTGCCATAAGCTTGCTATTTAAACAAAAAGAGTATGCCCCGATCGGACACAAGACTCATGAGTTATGCGGATTTTACCTTATAGTTGATATTTTTCATTTGTTGACACCAACAGCGTGATGGGATGCACTCCCAAATTATGTGCGGTACCTCCCATTGTTCGTTGCCTCTCCGTAAACGCAGTCGTCTAGGTCCATCCCATGATATATCGTGTGTGGCCTTCACCGTAAAACTATTCGACGGGGCCTGAAAAATCTAGTGTCGTGTGCTTATACACACGGTTCTGTGAGCTGTTAGGGCAGGCGACTGTGTGGGTTGCCCTCCTTGGTGCCTTAGCTACCATGAGTGATGCATATCATGTTTGCCATAAGCTTTCTATTAAAACAAAAAGAGTATGCCCCGATCGGACACAAGACTCATGAGTTATGCGGATTTTACCTTATAGTTGATATTTTTCATTTGTTGACACCAACAGCGTGATGGAATGCACTCCCAAATTATGTGCGGTACCTCCCATTGTTCGTTGCCTCTCCGTAAACGCAGTCGTCTAGATCCATCCCATGATATATCGTGTGTGGCCTTCACCGTAAAACTATTCGACGTGGCCTGAAAAATCTAGTTTCGTGTGCTTATACACACGGTTCTGTGAGCTGTTAAGGCAGGCGACTGTGTGGGTTGCCCACCTTGGTGCCTTAGCTACCCATGAGTGATGCATATCATGTTTGCCATAAGCTTGCTATTAAAACAAAAAGAGTATGCCCCGATCGGACACAAGACTCATGAGTTATGTGGATTTTACCTTATAGTTGATATTTTTCATTTGTTAACACCAACAGCGTGATGATATGCACTCCCAAATTATGTGCGGTACCTCCCATTGTTCGTTGCCTCTGCGTAAACGCAGTCGTCTAGGTCCATCCCATGATATATCGTGTGTGGCCTTCACCGTAAAACTATTCGACGTGGCCTGAAAAATCTAGTTTCGTGTGCTTATACACACGGTTCTGTGAGCTGTTAGGGCAGGCGACTGTGTGGGTTGCCCACCTTGGTGCCTTAGCTACCCATGGGTGATGCATATCATGTTTGTCGTAAGCTTTCTATTAAAATAAAAAGAGTATGCCCCGGTCGGACACAAGACTCATGAGTTATGCTGATTCAACCTTATAGTTGATATTTTTCATTTGTTAACACGAACAGCGTGATGGGATGCACTTCCAAATTTTGTGCGGTACCTCCCATTGTTCATTGCCTCTCCGTAAACGCAGTCGTCTAGGTCCATCCCATGATATGTCGTGTGTGGCCTTCACCGTAAAACTATTCGACGTGGCCTGAAAAATCTAGTTTCGTGTGCTTATACACACGGTTCTGTGAGCTCTAGCTATGTATTCGTGGGCTATAGCACATGCCCTCAAGGATCAGATATCATTTATATGTTTTTTTTTGTTAACTTCATTCGAGCCAATTTTCACCCATCTTAGTAATTTTCATGGGCTATTGCACATCCTATCGAGAGACTATAGCAATATTCATGTCCTAGACTCGTCCTCTTTTCTATATAATTTTGTGCCTGTCTAATGTGTCCATGGGCCATAGCACGTGCCATCAAGGCTGAAATATCATTTATATGTTTTTTTGTCATCTTTATTCGAGTCTATTTTGACCCATCTAAGCCATTTTCATTATCTATAATAGATCATATCGAGAGACTGGAGTAATATTTATGTCCTAAACTCGTCGTCTTTTCGATGTAACTTTTAGCTTGTTTAAGGTGTCCATGAACTATGGCACATGCCCTAGAGGGTCAGATATTATTTATGTGTTTTTTTGTTATCTTTATTCGAGCCAATTTTAACTCATCGAAACCATTTTCATGGGCTATAGCATATCCTATCGAGTGACTGCGACAATATTCATGTACTAGACTTGTACTCTTTCCGATGTAATTTTCAGTCTGTCTAAGCTGCACATGGGCTATAACACATGCCCTCAAGGGTCAGATATTATTTATGTGTTTTTTTGTTATCTTCATTCGAGTCAATTTTCACCCATCTAAGCCATTTTCGTGAGCCATCGCACGTCCTAACGAGAGACTATTGCAATATTCATGTCCTATACTCGTTCTCTTTTGGATATAATTTTAAGCCTGTCTAAGGTGTTGGTGGGATATAGCGCATGCCCTTTAGGGTTAGATATCATTTATGCATTTTTTTTATTTTTCATTCGATCAAATTTTCACCCATCTAAGCCATTTTCATGTGATGTAGCACATTCTATCAAGAGACTATAGCAATTTTCATGTCCTAGGCTCGTCCTCTTTCCATTATAATTTTGAGCCTGACTAAGCTATTCATGGTCTATAGCACATGCCCTTGAGGGTCGTATATCATTTATCTATCTATTTTTTGTTATATTCATTCACTTCAATTTTAACCCATCTAAGCCATTTTCATGGGCTATAGCACATCATATTGAGAGACTGGAGCAATATTCGTGTCCTAGACTCGTCTTTTTTCTGATGTAATTTTGAGCCTGCCTAAGATGTTCGTGGGCTATAGCACATGCCCTCGAGGGTTAGATATCATTTATATGTCTTTTTATGTCATCTTTATTCGATCCAATTTTCACTCATCTAAGACATTTTCATGGTGTATAGCACATCCTATCAAGAGACTACAACAATATTTATGTTCTAGACTCGTCCCCTTTTCGTCGTAATTTTGAGCCTGTCTAAGATGTCCGTAGGCTATAGCACATGGGTCAGATATCATTTATGTATTTTTTTGGTATCTTAGTTCGAGCCAATTTTAACCCATCTAAGCCATTTTCCTGTGTTATAGCACATTCTGTCGAGAGACTATAGCAATATTCATGTCCTAGGCTCGTCCTCTTAACATTATAATTTTGAGCCTGACTTAGCTGTCCGTGGTCTATAGCACATGCCCTTGAGGGTCAGATATCATTTATCTATCTGTTTTTTTTATATTCATTCGCTTGATTTTCAACCCATCTAAGTCATTTTCATGGGCTATAGCACATCCTATTGAGAGACTAGAGCAATATTCATGTCCTAGACTCGTCTTTTTTCTGATGTAATTTTAAGCATGTCTAAGATGTTCGTGGGTCATAGCACATGCTCTCTTGGATCAGATATCATTTATATGTTTTTTATCATCTTCATTAGAGTCAATTGCAATATCCGAGATATTTTAGAAAATATTAAAGTTATATAAAGGAGATTAGAGAAAAATTGACTTTTTGAAACATTGGTCGGATGAACGATCCGAGACCGTAGATACGTAGAGCTCGTCGCAACGCATCCGTTTTATTACTCATATTCTAGATTCCGATATCGTATGACTTTGTTCTTGATAGGAGAATTATGGGTCCTTGATCTTATTAGGGTTGACTTTGGATTTAAGTATCGATAGAAAAAAAAAAGAGACCAGGCCTTCGATCTTTTATCTCTGTTCACGCCACCGCTCCCTGTCCTAGGACGACCTGCCCCTCTCCTGTCCTGCCCTACTGGTTCGCTGCCGTTGACCTTCATCTCAGCCCACCATAACCTGCTGCTATTACGTACTGCTGGGGTTCAGGTAGTGATATCAGTCCTCATCCCATCGCATTATGATTTTGCTGCTGGTGACGTTTCCATACTGCTGTGTTGACGGCTACCAATTAATTAAGCTGTTGCTCGCTGAACCACAGGGGAAGGCAAGAGAAGAAGGAAATAGAGGAAAAATAGAGGACAGAAGGAACCAGTGGAATTTCACAAGATCTGTTTAATCCTCTGCAAATTCAGGTTTCCTGCATCATGATTATTCTCCAATTTATCCCTAGATGATAGTAGGTTAATTTAGTTTAAGGAATTTCCTCCAGAACTCGAATTCTGCAAGTTGTTGGTTCTGCAGTGACCTTGGGTTCAAATCTGGTAATTATTGATGCAGATGTCGACCATAAACTAGTTGCAAAAGTTGTAGATATAAGTTTTATCTTTCTAATGGTTTTGGTCTCACTCTATTCTAATAAATGGTGAGGGAGAAATCGTCGAATTAGTGTTGCAAATTGGTTCTTATATTCAGGTTCCTGTGAATAAGCGCAATTGGTTCTTATATTCAGGTTCCTGTGAATAAGTGCTGACCCCACTTATTCGGCTTTACCAGTAAATGCTAAGGAAGTTTCAGGTGATGTCCGTTTCAGACGGAAACTACTGTTTCATTGTTGTAATCAAGAGAGATGTTTTATTGATTCTGGATTTCTGTGGTTCAAGTGGTTTTGTTTTTTCTCCGGTTCTAAATTGTGCTTGCTGAGTGTTTTTACTCACCCTTGTGTTCATTTGATTTTTAGGTACTCGCTGATCAAGCATGCATGGGAGGAGAGTAGCCATTTTGTCGAGCACACTCACATTCTTTCATCATTAATCAATAATCTAGACTATTGGACTTGATTAATCCTTGTGTCATTATAAACTGTCGTATCATTAGTTTAAAGTCAGTTGAAGCTTATTTGAGTCATGGTGGTTCCTCAATGATTAATATTGCTTATTCATATTTATTGTGATTGTTATTAATATTTATCTACCCGCGGATGGTTAGAATTACAGGGGAGACTCTACCAAAATTTCTAATGGTTTTTACACTTAGCATTTTTTTTGTTTGTTTTGTGGTAAACCTTGTGTTGCTAGAACACCGGACGTTACACCAATTTCCATCCATCTAAGTCATTTTCATGGGGTATAGCACATCCTATCGAGAGACTATAACAATATTTTTGTCCTAGACTCGTCCTCTTTCTTACGTAATTTTGAGCCTGTATAAGCTGTCCGTGGGCTATAGCACATGCTATAGAGGGTCAGATATCATTTATGTGTTTTTTTATCTTAATTCGAGCCAATTTTAACTCATCTAAGTCATTTTTATGGGTTATAGCACATACTATCGAGAGACTATAGCAATATTCATGTCCTAGACTCGTCCTCTTCCGATGTAATTTTCCGTACTATAGCAATACTAGTACTAATACTACTAACACTAGTATTTATTCTGCATGCCGTAAGATAATAGATCTGCATGCTGTAACATAAGTTTGCGTGTAATTAGGCCAACATCACAACGGGAAAATTGTTTCTTTTCTAGTGTCCTCCGCTTTGTCAAGTGTTTTTTTTATAAGCACTCGGCAAAGAAACTCTTTGCCGAGTGTTTTACGTAAAACACTCGGCAATTTAAAAACACTTGGCAAAAAATATTTTGCCGAGTGTCAAAAATATACACTCTGCAAAGTTAATTTTTATCGAGTGATTTTTCTTGACACTCGGCAAATCTAATTTTCACCGAGTGTTACTTTTAGACTCGGCAAAAAATCATTTTTTTCCTTTTCTACTCTCAAAACTTTTTGTGCTCTACACATATAACATGTGTTACTCCATATTTCAATTTGGTAGTTTTTGTATTTGTTTGCTATATTTAGTTAATTAATTATATTTCAAACAATTGTTTTAATAGTCAAATTTGAACTACAAGTAACTTAAATATAAGAATTCAATGAGTATAAATATAGCTAGCAACATAATATACCAAATATAAAGAGCACAATATAATGAAAGGAATACACAACCACAATATAAAATACGGGGATGTAAAGAGAGACACAAGTAATTAACCCGAGATTCGGCAACCACACTAAGTAGTTCCTACGTCCTTGTTGAGGCGCCACACAAAGTGGTCGGGTCTCTCTCAATCCTTTTTAACGTAAAGCTTTATAAAAACAATTATTGTGCAAAATTTCAACACTATATTTTCATTATACAAATAGAAATAAAAAAGATAAATTATATCAGGGAGTAAATTACACCGATTTAAATTGTTTGAGAGAGTAAATTGAGCCAAGATTTTGTTTGGGGTGTAAATTGAACAAAGTGAATTGTTAGAGATAGTAAAATAGACTTTTTCTTTTTATTATAAAATATATCAAACTAAATTCGAATTCGAAGAATTCCTACGTGCCCAGAAGATATTATTTTTCAACCATCTCAACAACTTAAGTTTCTTGAAATTCGTTGACAACAAATAAGAAAACAAAACCAACCGCCCGGTCAGTTCAAAGCGGAAGGCAGACAGGCGCCCTCCGTTGCCATTGGTTTGGTGGATGCCAATGGCATCCCATCGTATTGACGACGGAGACCGCCCCTTCGGCTTCTTCACTTCTACGCCAAAACGAAACCAACCGGCGTTGCTTTGATGTTGATTCCATTGATTCTCATTCCCCGTCCAAGAACCGCTCCCCCCTCCTCTGCCCTCACGCTCCTCACGCTCTGATTCCTCCCGCGGTCCCGCCATTCTCGTGGCGGATCCTTTCCATTCCCTAGGGCTGCGAGCCCGCCACTTCAATCAGTGCTCGTCGGCGTCAGAACTCGGCACTGGATACCCGTGATCTTAATCACGATTTCTTTCGCGGCCTTGCTTTGATGCCGGCGTCAGAACTTTGGTGGCATGTCGCTTCAGCACGGCGATCGGCGACCACGCTTGAGTCTTCTTCTTTCCCGGTGCCAGCGCTCCTCGACGTGAAGGCTGACAAAGAAACTTCTCCACCGCGAGGATTTCCAGGCCCCTGACAAACGACTCTACAAGGGTACGGACCGATTCCTCGCTTCCCTCCTCTCGGATCTTTAGATGTCTCTGCCGGGATTTTTATTTTGTGGAATCTTTGCTTCAGTTCTAGCGTGTGGACTGGATGGGATCGGAGTTGACTTAGTGTCGAACACCTCGTCTAATCTGATGAATTTTAGTTTCGAGCGTGGCTGGAGGATTCTCGTTTCTTGTGTCAGGTGTAGCAGTTGGTGAGATTTCTTTACGGTTGGTTTAAGCTGTGGACTAAATTATGACTGTGCCGCCCTTTTAATTTCTTGTTCGCTCTGCTTCTGCATTTGTAGATAATTATTTGTTGATGAGCGTTGATGCCGCATACTTCAACTTGCTTAAGTATTATGTTCTGCGGTTGTCAGTACGAGCACTTGCTGTACTGATTGCATCAGCCCCGCATGTCTATTACAATTAGATATATGCTTCATACCTGCAGACTGCAGTTGTTCATCATTGATGCATGACAGAATGGACATTGTCTTTGTGAAATTCAACTCCAACCTGAGGCAAACGAGAGAACAAGAGTAGAGACCCGATTGTTGCTGAAAGCCTGAAACTGAAGCAAATGATGGCAATGAATGGATAATAGGCGATATAGCAAATGGAGAACGGGAACAGGAGCAAGTAGCCAATGTTACTGTTGGTGTATGGTCACAGGGAATTCCAGCAGCAGAACGCAAAAGGAAGAGAGCTTGCCAGGTCCTAGGGAATATGAAGAAAATTAAGCTTATCCCTATTCTTGATGATGAAGAGGCATCTGCAGCTTCCTCCTCCAAAGATGAAGATGACAACGACACTGCTGTATCATCCCCAGCTGCTTTCTAGTTCATCAGGAGATGATGAGTCTGTCCAACATGACTCTAAAAAAGAGAACTGAAGAATTGAAGAGCTGAAGATGACCTCCTATGTGCAATTGTTGGCTTGTTACTATTTTTATTTGGCATTTTCTGCTATGTTACTATATGAATTAGTCGTTGTGAAGTAAAGTCTGTGAACTAAAGTACGAAGTTACTCATGTTTTGTTCAAACTTTTGCTTCTTTTTTATTGCAAAACGCTATCGGCAATAGCTGCCGCTATAGCTGCACTATGGCTCCTATAGCTTTTTTGTGGGAGCACTCCGCTAAAGTCAGTAGCCCGCTAGTTAAAACATTGGTGAATTGTCATGAGCATCTTTTATACTTTGTTTTTTTACATTTTGTAAGCAACAAAGTACATACTCATGGTTATTGCTAAGCCTTTGTATTGTGTAGAACGAAAAAAATTAATTGCTCTGGTGCTGGCAATCTTGTACGCATGTTTTGATTATATTTCATGCAGATACGGTCCGTCTTTGAACATTTTTGAAGCACAATGGCTATATCCACCTTCTGATATAGTGATTATTATTGAAGATGATGTGGATATATATATATCTGCCATCTCGGATATATTAGAGAGATCGCTGTATGTTACTAATATTGGAACAGTATGTCCCGTATCTCAAAATTGGAATGAGGAGGAGGTATGTTCCCTGATCCAAAACTTGAATTTGATTTTTAGCTTGCAAATGTTCTCTTGCAGTAATGTGTTCCAGTCCAACAAAACCAAGTGTTCTCTTACACTTCCTCTGTTCCAATTTTTATGTCCTTCGGACAACCTCAACAAAGCTGCCGGCAGCACAACTTTTTTTGTTGGCAACAACAGCAAAACACAAACAGAGGGAGTACATCATGTTTACATGATATTGACTACTATCAACAGGTCAATAGGAATCATTATGAACCTAGTCAATTTAATGCATGTTGTGGGGAGCTACCTTTGGTTCCCTACTTTGTATAGATGCTTTTAAATAACAGTAACAGTACAATGGCCAAATGCTGATGAAGTTAACGTTATGATTGGCTTTAGTTATGGCCAGGTAATCATTTGAAAAATACATGATATTGTAATGTTTTATGGTGTGTGACGGGGTTACGATTACTAAATGTAAGAGATCTGTCAGTAGAACTACTCATAGATATATGATTTTAATTTATTTGATGCTTATATGAAGATGACGACCTCTTCTTGCATTGCTTGAGTATACCAGAAGAGATGTTTGTATATTTTGCTGGTATTTATCATCCAGTCAATTAATATTTACCTTTTCTCTTCTAATTTTTACCACTTAATTAATGGGTTTACCTTGTCTATTTCAATTGGTTCTTAATTTGGAGTCTATGGAGCATGTCTCTGTTGGAGAAGTCATATGCTGAAGCAGTGGTCTGTCAATCTGTCTTGCTGTAATGGTTTTCCGCTTGTTCTATGCATGCAAAATTTGTCCTCATTACTGATTTAAGATCAGGGAAGCAAGTTGGTGTTTTCCTCCTCTGCCCATTTCCTCTAGGACATACTTCCTTTAGGACATACTTGAGTATATGTTATTTGGCAAACTCTCACTCCCTGTAAATAAGACTTATTATCTTGTTCTGCTGCAGTGTAATCTGCGGGCCGGGATTTGTCTAGAATACATTTTCACCCCGGTATGTGCAGACTTTATATAATAGTTTCAAATGTTTAAATAGTTCAGCATCACAGTTTGGTTGCTATAGCTTTGCTCTGCCTTGCCTAAGTTAAGGACTTTGTATTCTTCAACAAACACGTAGTTGGAGATCATGTTCTTGGTCAGCCTTAGAATCAAGAGTTTATGGAACAATTTTCTTATCTATTGGAAGATGTTTATATATTACATTCTGTCTCTTTGGTGATGCATTCTAGGAATAAGAAAAGGCAAGTCTCATGATGATTCAATAGATGAAGATTACTTTTGTTAAGATATATGGTAACCTCAGTAGGCGTCTAATCTATTTTCTTGTAGATAGGGATTAGCTTTGCATGCTATCGGATAAAATTTTGAATGTATGCTTTGGGTATATGCATTGTACCTAATTATATAGTCCTATGAATAGTGAAGGTATTTCAATTCCAAACTAAAA